>JAQSEC010000704.1:0-13562 GCA_028564925.1 Lithobates sylvaticus | reverse complement strand
GTTACAGTGCTTTGATAGAAGTATTTCATCCATTACAGTGTACCCCATAGGTTACACTCAGATCAGGGCAAACATTTTGAGAGCAAGCTAATTAGAGATTTGCTTCAGCTGCTGAACATTAACAAAGTGGAACCCATCCTTATCATACTGAAGGTGATGCTCTCCCTAAGAGATTTAATAGGACATTGCTTGATAAGCTAGGTACCCTACAGGCTGATGACCAGTGTACCTGGACTCACAGGGTTGAAGTCATGGTCCATGCTTATAACTGTACTAGGAATGAGAGTACAGGGTGTTCCCCCTATTTCCTGATGTTAGAGAGGGAGCCTAGATTGCCCATTGACCTTCTGCTAGGAGTTTCCACTGATGGTATTAGTCTTCTTCCAGCCTTCGAGTCTGCTTACTGTCTAGCTGGAGAAAACACAGCTAAAATAAATAAAGGTAACAAAAGAAGATTTCATATTCTAGAAATTAGTAGACGGAAGCTAGGAGGGACGTCTTGCACATTTGGGGGCCCTTAGCGAATCCCCAGGAAGTGGGCCTGGCAGGAAACTAAGGTTCCCTTAAATAGACATGAGTGATGCCAGCAAGGGGGTCGGGTGGAAGGAAGCAGTGCTAAGGGAGACTGTCGGTGGCCCTTGAGGGACCCCTGCCAGAGAGGGGCTCTACCTCGGGCTGGAGCTCAAGTGGCTGCCCTGGAAGGATCCTACCACAGGAGGCAGTTGGAGGAACCACAGCTCAAGATTAGCGGGAAGAGGCCCTTGTCCCCATCAACATGGGGACAAGGTGCTTTGGGGTGGGGGGGCACAGAGCCCCCCTCCCCCAAAGCACCCACCCCTCCATGTTAAGGGCATGTGGCCTGGAATGGCTCAGGAGGGGGGCGCTCCCTCGCCCCCCCTTTTCCTGACCTGCCAGGCTGCATGCTCAGATAAAGGTCTGGTATGGAGTTTGGGGGGGGGGGGGGCCTACACTGTTTTTTTTTGTGTGTTTTTTTTTTTGGTGTGTTTTTTTTTATTGGATTTTTTTCACACAAAACTACTGTAGAAGTAAAGTTTTTTTAAGACAGTGTGCATGGAGCCTAAGGGGGGTCCCCGGCATGATATTTAAAGGAATTTTTCATTTTCATTGTTGCACATTAATCATCATTAAAATCACTGCTCCTGAAAAAATAATTGTTTTTAGAAAAAAGCTTTTTGTTGATACATGCAACCTAAAGAATTTTTGAAAACGTTGCCTATGGAGATTTTTAAGGGTAAAAGTTTGTCGTTATTCCACGAGCGGGTGCAATTTTGAAGCGTGACATGTTGGTTATCAATTTACTCAGCGTAACATTATCTTTCACAATATAAAAAAAAATTGGGCTAACTTTGACTGTTGTCTTATTTTTTTATTAAAAAGTAAAAAAGTTTTTTTCCAAAAAAGTGCACTTGTAAGACCGTTGCGCAAATACGTTGTGAGAGAAAACAAAAACAAACTTCCATGTGTATGTGAGGGCCTTGTTTGTAAATATAAGGACAAAGAATGAGGATGGTTACTCACACATAGTTCAAGTTAGGTATAGTGTTTGTTTGAATATGGATCACAATGGCAGGAAGGATATAGTACAGGATAGATCCTATTAAGGTAAGACCAAGAAGTATTACCCAAATATGACCGGCAGCAAAAGGAGCAAAATACACATTTCCATGTTTTGTTTCCTGTCTGATTCTATTGTTGAAACAACTAACGCTGAAGTCATAATAACAACGAACGCCTGCATTATATGTCCTTGTTTTGGAGCTTCAGTTTAGTGTTTTCTGGGGACATAGAACTGAAATACATTGTTATAGCTATGTCAGCAATATCTTAACTTACCCTGTCATTGACATTCACACTTCACATTTCAGATAACCAAGTCCTACTTTTTAACTACAGTCCTACTGTTTGGAGAAAATAATATCTCTTTCTTGAGATGAATAACACTATTCCTTCCACTGACACCAACAATGGGGAATAATTCCTGCTATTGACATCAGCGATGGGGCACTATTCCTCTCACTGACACCAATGATGAGGCACTGTTCCTCCTACTGACAACAATGATGGGGCACTGTTCCTCCCACTGACACCAATGATGGGGAATAATTCCTGCTACTGACATCAGTGATGGGGCACTATTTCTCTCACTGACACCAATGATGGGGCACTGTTCCTCCTACTGACACCAATCATGGTGCACTGTTCCTCCTACTGACACCAATCACGGGGCACTGTTCCTCCTACTGACAACAATGATGGGGCACTGTTCCTCCCACTGATACCAATGATGGGGAATAATTCCTGCTACTGACATCAGTGATGGGGCACTATTTCTCTCACTGACACCAATGATGGGGCACTGTTCCTCCTACTGACACCAATCATGGTGCACTGTTCCTCCTACTGACACCAATCACGGGGCACTGTTCCTCCTACTGACACCAATGATGAGGCACTGTTCCTCCTACTAACACCAATGATGGAGCACTGTTCCTCAAACTGACACCAATGATGGGGCACTATTCCTCAAACTGACACCAATGATGGGGCACTATTCCTCAAACTTTTTGTCTGTTGTATGGTCTTATGGCAGCACCATCTTTATGCATTTTTTTAGGGTGTGCCCCCCAAATATCTCTTTTGTCTATTGTATGGATTTTGACCAAATCCTTTTGGGTGGAGCACCCCACTCAGTAAGTACCTCAATTAGTGACCACCTGTATCATGGGTGGAGACCTCATGTTCTCCCATATAGAGGAGTATAGCTCCCTTGGTTCAGAGAAGCAGGATCTCCCGATCTATGGATAGTGTAGGACCCACTAATCATGGGGTACTTTGTCGCAGTAAGTGGGCTTAAGCACCATATAGCAATATGGTGTGACCAAATCCCCATATTTTTTGATAATGTTTTTTGAAAATGTCTGTCTAGGTGCTTTTAAATAGCCTTGCTGGAGGTAAATGTCAGTTTTGCATGTGTGCGCTGTAATATGTTTTGTCTATTCCTCAAACTGACACCAATGATGGGACAGTCTTCCTCAAACGGTAATAAAAATCCAATAAGTGTATATTGATTGGTTTGCGCAAAAGTTATAGTGTCTACAATATAGGGGTTAGATTAAAAAAAATGTATTATTATTTTTTTTTTTTTTACTTGTAATGGCGGTGATCTGCGATTTTTATCATGACTGCGACATTATGGCGGACATGGCGGACAATTTTGACACATTTTTGGGGACCATTGGCATTAATACAGCGATCGGTGCTATAAAAATGCATTGATTACTGTAAAAATGTCAATGGCAGTGAAGGGGTTATTACTAGGGGGCGATCGAGGGGTTAACTGTGTTCCCTCAAGTGTGTTCTAACTGAAGGGGGGAGAGGACTGACTAGGGGAGATGACAGATCGATGTTCATACTTTGTATGAACAGACGATCTGTCGCTTCTTCCCTCAGAGAACCGGAATCTCTGTGTTTACACACCGAGATCCCGGTTCTCGCTGTGTCAGGAGTGATCGCGGGAGCCCAGCGGTCAATCAAAAACAGGAAGAAGATCTGGACAGCCGCACTCAAAAAACTTTTTTTTGCCTTTTATTCAAAAATTATTTTAAACAAAAATACAAGCCACAGCAGGAACAGACAGGCACTAATGCGTTTCACACTTCAATGTAGTGCTTAGTTATACCCTGTGTCCCCGAAAATAAGACCTAGCGTGATTGTCAGTGATGACTGCAATATAAGCCCTATCCCCCAAATAAGCCCTAGTTAAAGTCCTTGTAGGTCTTATTTTCAGGGTAGGGCTTATTTTCGGTGAAACAGCATAGGGCTTATTTAGGAGGTAGGGCTTATATTGCAGCCATCACCGACAATCACGCTAGGTCTTATTTTCGGGGAAACAGGGTAGCTCATAAGCTTTGAATAAAGGGCAAAAAATATTTTTTTGAGTGCGGCTGTCCAGATCTTCTTCCTGTTTTTGATTGCTATATGCATTGCTGGCTCCTGGGCTTCCAAGCTGGATGAGAAGGTTTTTCCACTGTCCCTTGACCTACCTGGAGTGGTGATATCTCTCTCTCTACCTTGATTTCGGGAGCTCGGCGGTCATCGAGACCACCGGGCACCCGCATCGGCTACGGGGGCGAGCAGCGGGCCCTAGTGGCCGCCTAAGGAAGCAATGTAACATAACGTCAATTCGCTAGCCCGTGCCATTCTGCCTCAGTAAAACTACGGCGGCTGGTCGGAAACAGGTTAATAACATTCATTTACAATATGACTTGTGTCGCAATTGTATACACTATATTAATGTTTTTTTTTTTTTATTTGTTTTTTCCCACAAAAGTGAAGTCACCCTTTAAAGGGGGATTCCACCCTAAAGTGGAACTCCCGCTTTTCGGAACCCTCCCCCCTCCGGTGTCACATTTGGCACCTTTCAGGGGGGAGGGGGGTGCAGATAACAGTCTAAGACAGGTATCTGCACCCACTTCCGGGCATAAACTCCCACGGGAGTTTACGTCATTTCCTGTCCCGGCGCGCTGTCTGCCGGGACACACACGTGTCCCGACAGACAGCGCTGAACATTCTCATTGCGCCGCGCGACTCGCGCATGCGCAGTAGGGAATCGGGAAGTGAAGCCACTTCCTGATTCCCTCACCGAGAATAGCGCCGGCTACAGCAGAGAGCCGAGCGATCGAACGGCCTCTGCTGCCGACACCGCTGGACCCTGGAACAGGTAAGTGTACATTTTTAAAAGTCAGCAGCTGCACTATTTGTAGCTGCTGGCTTTTAAAAAAAAAAATTTCAGTACAGTCCCGCTTTAAATATGAGGTAACCCTCAGGATTGTGGAAGATTTCATGTAAATTGACATGGTGTCAACACTCAGCAAAGAAGGAAGGGGTGACAGGATATGTACAGTAAGTACTCTGCACAGACTATTTTACCTCATCACCCCTTAATTAGTTTGCTGCAGAGTTACCCTTTAGTAGTCCTGTAGCTCTCAACAGATTAAAAACTTTGAGGAAACTTCTGGAAAGCTGTGGCCTCCTCAGTGGTTGCGATAAAATGCCTCCTGCTTAATCTATCGAGTTCTCAGCAGTTGTGGAGCAGCAGTTCTCCCTGTGCCTTGCTGTGACTGACATCTTTTATCGGAGCCAAAATTTCCCTGCTCCAGTGTCTCACATTAAAAAAGAAGAGGGGAAAAAAACAGTTTTGCTTGAATCCGATGATCTCATAGCGGAAATTCAGCTTTTCTTCCAAAGAAAGGGACTCTATTGTGATGGTAACAGAGAGCCCTTACAATCAGCTGTGTTTCCTTACTTACACATGAATAAAAAAACAGTGTCAGGAATTGACTGGGTTCCAGCGGGGCTTAAACTCTGGCAGTACAAAAAACCTATTTAGCTAGCAACAAAACACCACAGACACATTTACTCTTAGGTAATGGTGACATAATTTTGAAGTATAATTCCCAGTTATCTCGGACATTTTTTTTTTTTTTTTTTTCACTGACTGTGCCTAAGTCTTAAATGTGACTAGTGTATTGATGTGTAAACTTAACATGGAGACATTTGGTCTAACAAATCACAGTGAGCTCTAAAGAAATCTTGTTCTTGATAATGAGGCATTGCACGATCATTTATTTTCCTTTGCCTACAAAGAAGCCATTGAATGAACTTTAATCATTTTTTTCTTCTTCTTAGAGCCTTAGCGTAACACTCTCTCTTTCACTGGAACAGGGGAAAAGTCTACTGTGGGATGTCGTTATAGGACCTCTGTGTATATACAGTATATATACACAATATTACCAAAAGTATTGGGACGCCTGCCTTTACACGCACATGAACTTTAATGGCATCCCAGTCTTAGTCCGTAGGGTTCAATATTGAGTTGGCCCCCCCTTTGCAGCTATAACAGCTTCACCTCTTCTGGGAAAGCTGTCCTGACTCGCAGTCTCCGCTCAAATTCATCCCAAAGGTGTCCTATTAGGGTTAAGGTCAGGACTCTGAGCAAGCCAGTCAAGTTCCTCCACCCCAAACTCGCTCATTATGTCTTTATGGACCTTGCTTTGTGCACTGGTACAAATCATTTGGTGAAGGGGGGATTAGGGTGTGGGGTAGTTTTGCAGGGGTTGGGCTTGGCCCCTTAGTTCCAGTTTAGGGAACTCTTAAAGCATTTGTTAACCCCCCAAAAAAATGGATCATGCTCCTTTAAACCATGTTATATGACACAGTGCTTGTCCTGTGTCATTTAGACCCCTGTAACACCTAAAAAAACTGTCTTGTCCTGCCAGTTTCTGCCCTTCCCCCTGTAAACTGATCACAGTGTATCATGGCTGCTGAGTCCTGACACCGTGGTCAGTTTACATGCCTCTATCATCCGCAGCCCTGCTCTCCTGTGTCTGTGTCTCCTCTGCCCTCCTCCCCCTTCCCCTCCCCGCCTGTCTGGCCATACCAGCACCCCCCCTGCTGCTTGCATAACACTAACCTGTATACACCATCAGCACTGCCTCCTAGTGTAGTGTCCCCCTCTGTGTATCATTTATAAAAATAAATGCTGCAAATACCTAATTTCAGAGCTGAGATTGCGATTACTTGGATCACATGACCGGCCGGATCTCTCCTCCTCCCCTCCTGACTGATGTCAGCAGGGAAATCTTGGCCCTCCTGTCAGAGGAGGAAAGGAGAAAGTCAGCTGGTCATGTGATTGCGATCTCGGCTCTGAACTTAGGTATTTGCAGCATTTATTTTTAGAAATCACACACAGAGGAGGATACTACAATAGGAGGCAGTGCCGATGGTGCATACAGATTAGAGTGGCTTAACAACCACTTTAAGGAGTGAGCATACCACGACATTTAGGACATTTTTATGCTCCCAACTTCGTGGGAACAAATGGACCCTTCCTGTTCCAACATGACTGCGCACCAGTTCACAAAGCAAGGTCCATAAAGACATGGATGAGTGAGTTTGGGGTGAAGGATTTTGACTGGCCTGAACAGAGTCCTGACCTCGATCCAATAGAACACATTTGGGATGAATTAGAGTGGAGACTGTGAGCCAGGCCTTCTTGTACACATCAGTGCCTGACCTCACAAATGCGCTTCTGGAAGAATGGTTAAACATTCCCATAGACACACTCCTAAACCTTGTGGACAGCCTTCCCAGAAGAGTTGAAGCTGTTATAGCTGCAAAGGTTGGGCCAACTCAATATTGAACCAAAGGGCTAAAGCCCCATACACACGGTCGGATTTTCTGATGGATTCTGTCCTATCGGACAATGTTGTCGGAAATTCCGACTGTGTGTAGGCACCATCGGACAGTTTCCATCGGATTGTCCGACGGACAAAGTTCTATCTCCTGCTCTATAAATTTTCCGACAACAAAGTCCGATCACACCAATTCCGATCATGTGTAGCGAATTCCGACGGACAAAGTGCCACGCATGCTCAGATCACATTACGAGACCAAAGCTATTGGCTACTAGCCTCTACGTAGTCCCGTCGTAGGCAACAAACGTCACCACGTTCAGAATGATCAGATTTTCCGACAACTTTGTCCGACCGTGTGTATGCAAGTGTCGGACTAAATCCGTCGGACCAAATCCGATGGATGGTGGTCGGATTTTCCGACCGTGTGTATGGGGCATTAGACCCCATACACACTATTAGATTTTCTGCAGATTTTTGTCTTCAGATTCACCAAAACCATGCAAGGGCCTGCCTGATTGCATCAAAATTTAAACTCTTAAGGTTTGACCTCATATTATATGGTTTTTGTAAATCTGAAGACATAAATCTGCAGAAAATCTAACAGTGTGTGTGGGGTCTAAGACTGGGATGCCTTTAAAGTTCATGTGCGTGTAAAGGCAGGTGTCACAATACTTTTGGTAATATAGTGTGTGTAAATATATACATATATACATATATAAATGTAAATTTAGCTTCAAATGTAGCGATAAGGACTTAGCCTAATCACCAACCTGCACTTAAAGCGGAGTTCCACCCAAAAATGGAACTTCTGCTTTAAGGGAAGGTGAACCCCTGACATGCCACATTTAGCATAGAATTTTTTTTGGGGGGGGGGGGGGGGGCAGATACCCTCTTTTTAGAGGGTTACAGCTCCCACTTCCTACCAGGGCACTGCAATGCCAGAAGTAAGTTCACCTCTCCCCCCTCCCTTTCAGCAATCATCTGGGACACATCACAGGTCCCAGATGATTGCCCGGCCAGTCACAGCGTGCAGGGCGGTTTGCGCAGCTGGGCACCCACAGTGACAATGCCGGCGCCGCAGAGAGGAGGGGGAGACGACCAGGGCTTCGTTCCCCCACATCGCTGGGCCCTGGGACAGGTAAGTGTCCAATTATTAAAAGTCAGCAGCTGCAGTATTTGTAGCTGCTGACTTTTAACGTTTTTATTTTTTAATTACAACTCTGCTTTAAGGCTTTGTTGCCCATTTTTTTTAACCAATTGATTTGAAATAATTTTTTTTGTTTATATTTTATTGAAAAGTTTTACTATAAAAACATAGAAAAAGTATATACAATTCCAGATTCATCAAGTTCATAGCTTAACACCAAAGGCAACATGTATCATAGATATACAACATAGTAAAAAATAAACACAAAACCCCAGCTGACCTAGCATTGAAAAGGGATGACCTAATAATCAGAAAAGCCTGGGGCCGTGGCAAGCTTGGGTTCTGATTTTCTACCTGGAAAAGGGAAAACCTCTCTGAACCCTACAGTGGTAAATATCACTAAAAATAACAAAAATTGATTATGAGTAACGTAAGCAAATCGATGCCATCAAATACCTATATCAAGTCAGAATATCCGACCCATTAGAGCATAGGAGAGTTAGTAGACTAACCAAATGTAGCCCAGAATATGAGAAGGATGGTTAGGAGCGAGTATACACATCAGGAAGTGATAGGGAGGAGCATTTAGGGAAGTCTGATTGGTCTGGCAGTTGATCCCTTAGGAACCATTTAGAGCAGGGGTCTCCAAACTTTTCAACACGAGGGCCACATTGTAGATTTTACAAGTATTCGGGGGCCGAAAAAAAAAAATCAGTTATGTATAAAATACATGAATGAATAAAATTTAAATGTATATATTTTACATGGATCATTTTTGTAATCAGTAGTGTCTCCATCAATATCCCCATCAGTAGGGGTGCAATGGATCAAAAAACTCACATCACAGTCACGGATCGGATCATTTTTCGGAACAGCAAATAATTGATATTGGCAGAGTATGGCTGGGTATGGCAGAGTATGGCTGGGTATGGCAGGGTATTGCAGAGTATTGGCAGAGTATTGGCAGAGTATTGGCAGAGTATTGCAGAGTATTGGCTGGGTATTGCAGAGTATTGGCTGGGTATTGGCAGAGTATTGGCAGGGTATTGGCAGAGTATTGGATGGGTATTGGCAGAGTATTGGATGGGTATTGGCAGAGTATTGGATGGGTATTGCAGAGTATTGGCAGAGTATTGGCAGGGTATTGCAGAGTATTGGCAGGACATTGCAGAGTATTGGCAGGGTATTGCAGAGTATTGCAGAGTATTGGATGGGTATTGCAGAGTATTGGCTGGGTATTGGCAGGGTATTGCAGAGTATTGGCAGGACATTGCAGAGTATTGGCAGGGATTGGCAGGGTATTGCAGAGTATTGCAGAGTATTGGATGGGTATTGCAGAGTATTGGCTGGGTATTGGCAGAGTATTGGCTGGGTATTGCAGAGTATTAGCAGAGTATTGGCTGGGTATAGCAGAGTATTGGCTGGGTATTGCAGAGTATTAGCAGAGTATTGGCTGGGTATGGCAGAGTATTGGCTGGGTATTGCAGAGTATTAGCAGAGTATTGGCTGGGTATGGCAGAGTATTGGCTGGGTATTGCAGAGTATTAGCAGAGTATTGGCTGGGTATGGCAGAGTATTGGCTGGGTATTGCAGAGTATTGGCAGAGTATTGGCTGGGTATTGCAGAGTATTGGCTGGGTATGGCAGAGTATTGGCTGGGTATTGGCAGAGTATTGGCTGGGTATTGCAGAGTATTGGCTGGGTATTGCAGAGTATTGGCTGGGTATGGCAGAGTATTGGCTGGGTATTGCAGAGTATTAGCAGAGTATTGGCTGGGTATGGCGGAGTATTGGCTGGGTATTGCAGAGTATTGGCTGGGTATTGCAGAGTATTGGCTGGGTATGGCAGAGTATTGGCTGGGTATTGCAGAGTATTAGCAGAGTATTGGCTGGGTATGGCGGAGTATTGGCTGGGTATTGCAGAGTATTAGCAGAGTATTGGCTGGGTATGGCAGAGTATTGGCTGGGTATTGCAGAGTATTAGCAGAGTATTGGCTGGGTATGGCAGAGTATTGGCTGGGTATTGCAGAGTATTAGCAGAGTATTGGCTGGGTATGGCAGAGTATTGGCTGGGTATTGCAGAGTATTAGCAGAGTATTGGCTGGGTATTGCAGAGTATTGGCTGGGTATGGCAGAGTATTGGCTGGGTATGGCAGAGTATTGGCTGGGTATGGCAGAGTATTGGCTGGGTATTGCAGAGTATTAGCAGTGTATTGGCTGGGTATGGCGGAGTATTGGCTGGGTATTGCAGAGTATTGGCTGGGTATTGCAGAGTATTGGCTGGGTATGGCAGAGTATTGGCTGGGTATTGCAGAGTATTAGCAGAGTATTGGCTGGGTATGGCGGAGTATTGGCTGGGTATTGCAGAGTATTAGCAGAGTATTGGCTGGGTATGGCAGAGTATTGGCTGGGTATTGCAGAGTATTAGCAGAGTATTGGCTGGGTATGGCAGAGTATTGGCTGGGTATTGGCGGAGTATTGGCTGGGTATTGCAGAGTATTAGCAGAGTATTGGCTGGGTATTGAAGAGTATTGGCTGGGTATTGCAGAGTATTGGCTGGGTATTGCAGAGTATTGGCTGGGTATTGCAGAGTATTAGCAGAGTATTGGCTGGGTATGGCAGAGTATTGGCAGCCATCAGTGTCCCCATCAGCAACACACACACACACCTCTGTACGAGCCAACTTCTGCTGCAAACAGGACAGTGGAAAGGTGGGGCAGCCTTCAACCTCTTCCCTCCCTCCACCCATCGGCAACACACACACACCTCCGTACAGCCATCTTCAGCTCACAACTCCCGCCCGCTGTTTGTATTAACGATCCTTCAGCGTGTGAAGCAGCGGGCGGGAGACACGAGATGAAGACGGAGACAGCTGTACGGAGGTGTGTGTGAAGAGGGGAGGTGCCGCGCTAATGACGTCACTGGTTGCTGGGACATCGGCGGTCCCAGCAGCCAATCATAAGCACGTCGTGCAGCAAATAAGCACGTCGTGTGCTGCTTTGTATTGCCGGACCTGCCAGCTGCGGCGGGCCGGTTTAAACACACAAGCGGGCCGCATTTGGCCCGCGGGCCGGGGTTTGGAGACCCCTGATTTAGAGTATCGAAATGGCTGAATGAGTTGTTCCACTTCTTCTCTAGTATAGGTGGTCTTGATATAGTTTCTTCATCTGAGAAATAATTTAGAGGTTTTAGAATCAATATTTAGTTCCAAATCCAGTTCATTGGAGAATATATAGTGAATTGCAGTTTTAACATCTGATGTAGTGGGTGCTTGAGGATAACTCCATTACTTTACTATGCATCTCCTAGCTGCCAGTAGGCAGATATATACCCAGATGTGATTAGTCAACCTTAGAATCCCAAAGGTTTAGGAGGCTGTTCCTCAAAGCTAAACAGTAGAAGCATAGGATAATGTGAAAGAAGAATGTGAGTGACCGATTGGATGGATAATCTCATTTGTGTCCAAAGTCTTGAGAGCTTGGTACAGGACCGTGGGATAAATTGAGTTTAGGTAAATTGCATTTAGGACAGCTAGATAAAACTTTGCCCCCCATCCAAAGTGGTTGTTGGGTGGTAGTGGTAGGGGATATATTCCCCATGCAGAATTTTAAATTAAGTCTCTCTCCAGACTTCACTTAGGAAAGTTGATGCAGTGATTTTTGTAGCCTGCGAGAAGTTTCTCCATAATGTTATCAATAGGGAAGTCCTTAGCCCACTTGGCCACATTGGAGACTTCCAAGGTTTTAGAGAACAATAGGAGTGAAGGAGGGTAAAGGTCAGATATAGATATTGACAACCTTCTCAGTAGAGCATTAAGAGGGTTAAGTTGTAACAAATGTCTATTTTCAAAGATTGTATCTCAAAAAATAGCAAAAAAATAAATAAAAATACTGCAATAAAAACAGGACTCTATTCAAAACAAAATAAAGAGTCAATCTTCAAAAAAAAAATAAAATAAAAATCAACAGTGGTAGCACCCATATGTATATACTCATGGGCTCACTTTAAACAGAACGTAGCAGGCTGATTCACAGCCTTCAAAGTGTTTAAAATATGCTAGAGTCTTCTAAAAAAGAAGTAATTTAGTGAAGGTGATATATAAACCAGCAGGAGACACATCTCCTCATGTGAAACATCTGCATCGGCTGCCTGCTAGCCACAGTTATCTTTTCTCACATTTGTGGGGTGACAGGGCTCAATTAGAATTTTAAATAAATAGATGGGAGGGCTAACTATTGTCAGGGTTACAATAATCACACTTGTATCAAGAGTTTATGGAAACTAAATCAAACAAGTACGCTGATGTAGGCCGTATTCATTGAACATTAATAGTGTAAATAAAAAAAACTTTATACTGCAAATAAAATAAACACGATTGTACAAACATTGTTTTTTTTTTTGTCGTTCTTACTTTTTAGTAAATAAAATGATTGTGCACACATTTTCCTTTGAGACTTCTCTTTTTCTCTCAGACCTCAGTGATCTGCTGTTCTTAAAAAAATGGTTATCATTTGTATTAATAATCACAATTAGGGATGAGTTCAAAGAGGAACTGCAGTCTGCTCACATAATTTGTAATAAAAACATCTTTGCCATTTTGAAGCTTCCCTCCAACCACTTTGCATATTATTTTATATATACTGTGATTCTATACTTGCCAAATATGCTGCAGAAATCTCCCTCCACTGAGTCTGGATGCAGCTATTTTAACTGTGGGCAGCTGAATCTGCTGCCTGTTCACGTCCTGGATTTACACAGACAAACAGAGGCACACCTCCAGCTCTGCAGCCCTGTAGCTTTCATTGGCCATCTTATGACTCATCCCCCCTCCCTTCCTGGCAAACTCTCACATGAGTGAGAAATAAAGAGCTGTGCATGATGTCATAAGCCTAGGCCAATGACCAGACAAGACTGAGGAAGTGGGCTGTATACTTAGCTACCAGCTGCCAGTAAGGTTACTAGCTGCCAGTAAGGTACTTACCTTACTGGCAGCTACTTAGCTGCCAGTAAGGTACTTACTGGCAGAAAAAAAAATGTTTGCTATCCAAAGTTAAAACAACAAGGGCAGAAGATTTATCAGATGGAAAGTTAAAAAAATGACTAAAGGTCTGCTTTAAGGATTGCAATGCAAGTTTGGACTGAACCTTGACTGTTCGGTCGTTTGGATGAACACCCAAACATTTATCTGTTCAGTGGGACC
>JAQSEC010002037.1:0-13564 GCA_028564925.1 Lithobates sylvaticus | reverse complement strand
GAGTCATCCTCATCCATTTTCCACAATTCAACTCAATCATGCCAGCTTGTTAGCACATGGGGCACAGCAGCACACACACAACTTTTGTGAATTACCCTCCGTGCTACTCTCTGGTACCTATCTGAAATGCATGCACCTGATAGGGCTGGGTCACTGCACTGACCACACCCCCTGACCTTGTCCCAGCCAATCACAGTGTAAACGAACCCAGCAGCAGCCAGCTGGCTCCGCCTCAGCAGAGAAGGAAGGGGAGCTAGTGCTGGCCGCGATCACCTGCTGAGGGGCTAGTTAGAGTGGCGACACGGGGGGGGGGGGCTGCGAGTGAAAGGAGGCTTCTTTCTCTATAGTGGCCAGGCACCGCAGCGGTGCAGTTGATAGATAAATGTGCTACTGTGTTGTAGGTGAAGCAGCCAGGCTCCTTGGGATGCTCTGGCCCCTACTTCAGTACTGCCTTTACCACACTGATGTCGGCCCTGCACCTATATATATCTATACGAGTGGTCAGGGAATATAGCTTTGTGTATCATCACTTGTTAGCAGTCCCTGTTTCTATAAGCCAAGCAAGCCTGTACAGGAAGCTGAAGAAAGGAAGAATAAATAGTTCATGTGGTTTCAGGAGTGCAGTTGTCCACGGGGGATGGATGGGACTGGTGTCTTGCAAGAACTTGACCAGTCATACGTGCAGATGGGTCAGTTCAGGCACAGAGAGAAACATAGTCACCATACGGGCAAAATATCTGTCCTGCCAACAGGCAGAAGTGTGAGTAATAAAAAGGCAAATCAGGAACACTCATTCTAGCTAAACTGGTCTGACGACACTGTGACTGGTGTGGTGGTGATAGGAGAACTGTGACTGGCTGCACTATTAGGGCTTGCTGTTGAAATATGGTTTTACCATCCCTCAACCGCTATTAGGGTTGCCACCTGTCCGGTTTTGACCCGGACAGCCCGGGTTTTGACACATGTGCCCGGGTTTCAACCCGCCCGAAACCCGGACACATATCCTCTGGCCCCGGCCGCAACATCTATAGCCGTGGCGGCGCATCCCGATTCCCGTGCCCGCCACCTTCAATCTCCACCTTCACCTACACTATCTCACTGTGCTGTGCGAGAGCTGGGCAGTGGGCAGCGGGAGCGGGCGCCCTGTTATTGTCTGAATATGTCATCATGTGCGGGCGGCGTTCTAAAGGGTTTGTGATTGGCCTGGTGGACTGGTCAAATGTGGAGGCGGGCTAGACTGTGGGTGATCGCCCGGAGTCCCGCCTCCCTGCCTGGCGCGCGCTGTCTCCTGGCTGAGGTGAGGACACCGTGAGGTCTCTCTAGCATCTGATCTACCACCCGCCTGTCTGTCAGCCACCCCCCCTGTCAGATACCCCCCCTCCCCCATCAGATACCCCCCTCCCCCGTCAGATACCCCCCTCTGTCAGATACCCCCCCTCCCCTGTCAGATACCCCCCCCTGTCAGCTACCCCCCCTCCCCTGTCAGCTACCCCCCTCCTCTGTCAGCTACCCCCCCCTCCTTTGTCAGCTACCCCCTCCCCTCTGTCAGCTACCCCCTCCCCTCTGTCAGCGACCCCCTCCTCTGTCAGCTACCCCCCTCCCCGTCAGATACCCCCCTCCTTTGGCAGCTACCCCCTCCCCTCTATCAGCTACCCCCTCCCCTCTATACCCCCTCCCCTCCGTCAGCTACCCCCTCCCCCTCCGTCAGCTACCCCTTCCGTCAGCTACCCCTTCCGTCAGCTACCCCCTCTGTCAGCTAACCCCTCCCCTCCGCCAGCTACCCCCCCCTCCGTCAGCTCCCCCCTCCCCTCTATCAGATACCCCCCTCCTTTGTCAGCTACCCCCCCTCCCCTCAGTCAGCTACCCCCTCCCCTCCCCTCTGTCAGCTACCCCCTCCCCTCTGTCAGCTACCCCCTCCCCTCTGTCAGCTACCCCCACTCCCCCTCCCCTCTGTCAGCTACCCCCTCCCCTCTGTCAGCTACCCCCTCCCCTCTGTCAACTACCCCCTCCCCTCTGTCAGCTGCCCCCTCCCCTCTGTCAGCTGCTACCCCCTCCCCTCTGTCAGCTACCCTCTCCCCTCCGTCAGCTACCCCCCTCCCCTCCGTCATCTCCCCCCCGTGTCAGCTCCCCCCTCCTCTGTCAGCCACCCCCCCCCTCCCCTCCTCTGTCAGCTACCCCCTCCCCTCTGTCAGCTACCCCCTCCCCTGTCAGCTACCCCTTCCCCTCTGTCAGATGCCCCCTCCCCTGTCAGCTACCCCCTCCCCTCTATCAGCTACCCCCTCCCCTCCGTCAGCTACCCCTTCCCCTCAGCTACCCCTTCCGTCAGCTACCCCTCCGTCAGCTAACCCCTCCCCTCCGCCAGCTACCCCCTCCCCTCCGTCAGCTCCCCCCTCCCCTCTATCAGATACCCCCCTCCTTTGTCAGATACCCCCCTCCCCTCAGTCAGCTACCCCCTCCCCTCCCCTCTGTCAGCTACCCCCTCCCCTCTGTCAGCTACCCCCACTCCTCTGTCAGCTACCCCCTCCCCTCTGTCAGCTACCCCCTCCCCTCTGTCAGCTAACCCCCTCCCCTCTGTCAGCTGCTACCCCCTCCCCTCTGTCAGCTACCCCCTCCCCTCCGTCAGCTACCCCCCCCCCACCGTCAGCTCCCCCTCCCCTCCGTCATCTCCTCCCCTACCCTCCCCTCCGTCATCTCCCCCCGTGTCAGCTCCCCCCCCTCCTCTGTCAGCCACCCCCCCCCTCTGTCAGCTACCCCCTCCCCTCTGTCAGCTACCCCCTCCCCTGTCAGCTTCCCCCTCCCCTCTGTCAGCTACCCCCAGGGCCGGGACAAGGGGTGGGCAGGAGGGGCGGCTGCCCCTGGCGCAATGGTATATTGCAGGGGTAGGGGGCACCCTGAGCCTAACCCTAAGGGAAAGGGGGGCGCAGTTTGGCATCTTTGCCCTGGGCACTAGATGACCCCCGGCACTGGCTACCCCCTCCCCTGTCAGCTACCCCCCTCCCCTCTGTCAGCTACCCCCTCCCCTCTGTCAGCTACCCCTCCCCTCTGTCATCTACCCTCTCCCCTCTGTCATCTACCCCCTGCCCTCTATCAGCTACCCCCTCCCCTGTCAGCTACCCCCTCCCCTCCGTCAGCTACCCCCCCCCCCTCCGTCATCTCCCCCACGTGTCAGCTCCCCCCTCCTCTGTCAGCCACCCCCCCTCCTCTGTCAGCTACCCCCCCCCTCTGTCAGCTCCCCCCTCCTCTGTCAGCTACCCCCTCCTCTGTCGGCTCCCCCTCCCCTCTGTCAGCTATCCCCTCCCCTTCGTCAGCTACCCCCTCCCCTCCGTCAGCTACCCCCCCCCCTCCCCTCCCCCTCCGTCAGCTACCCCCTCCCCTCCGTCAGCTACCTCCCTCCCCTCCGTCAGCTACCCCCCTCCCCTCCGTCAGCTCCCCCTCCCCTCCGTCAGCTCCCCCTCCCCTCCGTCAGCTCCCCCTCCCCTCTGTCAGCTACCCCCCCTCCTCTGTCAGCTACCCCCCTCCTCTGTCAGCTACCCCCTCCCGTCTGTCATCTCCCCCCTCCCGTCTGTCATCTCCCCCCTCCCCTCTGTCATCTCCCCCTCCCCTCTGTCAGCTACCCCCTCCCCTCCGTCAGCTCCCCCCCCTCTGTCAGCTACCCCCCCTCCTCTGTCAGCTACCCCCCTCCCCTCTGTCAGCTACCCCCCCCCCCTCTGTCAGCTACCCCCCTCCTCTGTCAGCTACCCCTCCTCTCTGTCAGCTACCCCCTCCTCTGTCAGCTACCCCCCTCCTCTGTCAGCTACCCCCTCCCCTCTGTCAGCTACCCCCCCTCCTCTGTCAGCTACCCCCCCTCCTCTGTCAGCTACCCCCTCCTCTGTCAGCTACCCCCTCCTCTGTCAGCTACCCCCTCCTCTGTCAGCTACCCCCCTCCTCTGTCAGCTACCCCCTCCTCTGTCAGCTACCCCCTCCCGTCTGCCATCTCCCCCCTCCCGTCTGTCATCTCCCCCCCTCCCGTCTGTCATCTCCCCCCTCCCGTCTGTCATCTCCCCCTGCCCTCTGTCATCTACCCCCTGCCCTCTGTCAGCTCCCCCTCCCCTCTGTCAGCTACCCCCTCCTCTCTGTCAGCTACCCCCCCTCCTCTGTCAGCTACCCCCTCCCTCTCTGTAAGCTACCCCCACCCACTCTGTCAGCTACACCCCCTTTGTCAGCTACCCCCAAACAGCACGCATTCCCCCCTTCTTCCCCCGCTCCAGCGGGGCTATGTCCTGCCGCCGGGTCACACTGCACTGTCTGTGCGCTGTCTCTCTCCCCCACCCAGCCGCCGGCGCCGATGCCGCCAGAGACAGTGAATTGAGGGCCTCTGGATTGGTGTCCTAGCAACCAGGGACGCTTTTGCAGGAGAAAGCATGGTATTACAGACTCCGCTCTACAGACATCATCCTGCTCCACAGACGCCGTCCCCCCTCCCCTCTGTCAGCTACCCCCCCCCTCCTCTGTCAGCTACCCCCCTCCTCTGTCAGCTACCCCTCCTCTCTGTCAGCTACCCCCTCCTCTGTCAGCTACCCCCCCTCCTCTGTCAGCTACCCCCTCCCCTCTGTCAGCTACCCCCCCTCCTCTGTCAGCTACCCCCCCTCCTCTGTCAGCTACCCCCCCTCCTCTGTCAGCTACCCCCCTCCTCTGTCAGCTACCCCCCTCCTCTGTCAGCTACCCCCTCCCGTCTGCCATCTCCCCCCCCCCGTCTGTCATCTCCCCCCTCCCGTCTGTCATCTCCCCCCTCCCGTCTGTCATCTCCCCCTGCCCTCTGTCATCTACCCCCTGCCTCTGTTAGCTCCCCCTCCTCTCTGTAAGCTACCCCCACCCTCTCTGTCAGCTACCCCCCCTCCTCTGTCAGCTACCCCCAAACAGCACGCATTCCCCCTTCTTCCCCCGCTCCAGCGGGGCTATGTCCTGCCGCCGGGTCACACTGCACTGTCTGTGCGCTGTCTCTCTCCCACCCAGCCGCCGGCGCCGATGCCGCCAGAGACAGTGAATGGAGGGCCTCTGGATTGGTGTCCTAGCAACCAGGGACGCTTTTGCAGGAGAAAGCATGGTATTACAGACTCCGCTATACAGACATCATCCACTGCTCCACAGACGCCGTCCACTGCTCCACTGGATGACAGTGTCCACTTTTAAGGTAGGCTTGTTCCATATTTTTAGGCCCCTTTCACACATGCGGACCGTATGTCCGTTTTTCATCCATCCGTTTTTGGATGAAAAACGGACATACATGCATGTCTATGGGGCAGCGGGTGTCAGCGGATGAGCATCCGCTGACACCCGCTATTGTCCGCCTCCGCAATTGTCCGGTTCTGCAGACGGAGGAAAATCCTATTTTTTCATCCGTCTGCAGAGCGGATCGGATGAACACGGACAGACGGTCCGTGTTCATCCGATCCTCCATAGGGGAGAGCGGAGAACTGACAGGGCGGGCCCTGCACAGTGTGCAGGGACCGCCCTGTCATCAGTCGGCCGCCCTGTTATCAGTCGGATCAGTCGGATCATTACGGATCCGCCCCGTGTGAAAGGACCCTAACTGACATTTCTTTTTTTAATTAAATCATATTTTATGGGTACACGAATGCTTTTGTTTTGTTTAATCATGCCCCTTTAAGTCCCCCTACTGTTAATGCAATTTGGCCACAGCCACTGTTCACTGTAGCACACCTCATTACTACTCTCTTTGGGTAACCCAAAAGGTGTCCCAGGTATTTTACAATCCTATAGCGGGTACTACAAAAAAATTGGCATGCGCCGCAAAAGTGTTCGGGTTTGGCTTGAAGAAAAGGTGGCAACCCTAACCGCTATCCCCTTTAGCTGCAGAGGCAGCAGCTGGGGGTGTACACCTGCCGTGGCTGGGATGTGATGCTTTAAGCAATCACAAAGATCAAAATAGTAAGAAATGCTGTCACAAATGAAATCCATTCATGACAGTTGTATACTTGTGATCATAGGATTGCTGTGACTGGTCACAGCGATCACATGGCACCTGGGCCATTTACAGAAGCCCGGTACTGAGCTCTGGGGGGCACATATGAGGCATGTAGGCGGGAGGACCTCTGGCAATGTTCTCCTGGAACTGGAGGGCATACAGCCCTATATATACATTGGCCAGGCAGGAAGTGGATAAAGTCTACAGTCTTTGAATAATTAATTTTTAAATGTATAGAAAAACTAGTTAAAAGATTGTATTCAGAGAGTTGTGATTATTAATTCATGCCCTGAATTGTCTAAAGTTATTAGTGGTGTATCCTAAGGTTCAGTGCTGAGACCCTTACTTTTTAACATATCTATAAATGTTATAGAAGTTGGAATTAAAAGTACAATTTCAGTGTTTGCAGATGATACCAAGCTAAGCAATGGAATAACATCCTTACAGGATGTCTCCAACTTACAAAGTTGGGAGCATGAAATTGTCCAAAATGTCTTGGTATGCTGACACTAGGGATGGGCCCGGTGTTTGATTCAAACCCATGTTCGAATCGAACATCGGCCGTTTCGACCGCTCGTCGAGCCCAGAACTATGTGGGCCGTTCGCATCAAATTCGTGTGATGCGAACGGTCCACAATGCACTGCGCCAGTCGCAGTGCATTGCTGGCTGATGATTGGCCAAGCAGGCACTGTGACCCCGCATGCTTGGCCAATCATAGAGCCAGCGGCGAGAAGAGCAATAATTGGCCACAGGCAGGATGCCTGTGGCCAATTATAGCTCAGGGGGTTTAGTACACGCCCCACACTATATAAGGCCGCGGCGCCGGCGGCCTCATGTAATGTGTTCCGGCGTTAGTCAGTGACGGTGTCAGTGACATCTGCTGTGCCTGTGATTCATTCTGCAGTGCTGAGTGCTGACATTATCTGCTGTGATTCTGGGGATTAGTGTAGTGTGTGTGTGCTGTTAGTACAGCATTGCAGTATCACATTAAACCACCTTTACCCTTCTGGCCTGTTGTGTAATCTAAGGCAGCCATCTGCGGCTAATGAATTGCTGGCTCCCGTAACACAGAGAACAGTCATTCATTGAAAGTTATTGATAAAAAAAAAGTCATTGATAAAAAAAAACAAACAAAAAAAAAAGCGTGGGGGTCCCCCCAAATTCAATTACCAGGCCCTTCAGGTCTGGGATGGATTTTAAGGGGAACCCCGGCCAAAAAAAAAATGGCGTGGGGTCCCCCTCAAAATCCATACCAGACCCTTATCCGAGCACGCAACCTGGCAGGCAGCAGGAAAAGAGGGGGGCTTATCGGAATCTGGAAACCCCCTATAACAAGGGGACCCCCAGATCCCGCCCCCCCCTGTGTGAAATGGTAAGGTGGTACAAAAGTACCCCTACCATTTCACCAAAAAAGTGACAAAAAATGTAAAAATGACAGGAGACGGTCTTTGACAATTCCTTTATTAAAATCTTCTTTCATCTTCTTTCTTCTGGTCTTCTTCCTTGTTCCTTTCTTCATCCTTCGGTTTCTTCATCTTCTCCTTCCGGCATCTTCTTCCATCTTCTGCTTTCATCTTCTTCTTCCTCCGATCCGCTTCTTCTTGCTCTGGTCTTCTCGTCTGGCATCTTCTTCCACGGCGTCGGTGTCTCTTCTTGGGCTGCTCCGCGCAATGGGAGGCTCCCGCTGTGTGAGGCTTCGCTGCGTCTGACAGGTCTTTTATAACGGAGGGCGGGGCCACCTGGTGACCCCGCCCCCTCTGACGTCATGGGGAAAGCCATAGGGAAGTCCCCATGATGTCCCCGTGCGTCAGAGGGGGCGGGGTCACCAGGTGAAGTCTCACATAGCGGGAGCCTCCCATTGCGCGGAGCGGCCCAAGAGGAGACACCAACGCCATGGAAGAAAATGCCGGACGAGAAGACCAGAGCAAGAAGAAGCAAAGCAAAGAATTTGCATTGATACATGTCCCCTGGGGCAGGACCCAGGTCCCCAAACACTTTTTATGACAATAACATGCATATTAGCCTTTAAAATTAGCACTTTTGATTTCGAACGTTCGCGTCCATTGTAATTAATAGGGTTCGAATGTTCGCGCAAACTTTCGGTCCGTTCGCAGGTTCTGGTGCGAACCGAACCCGGGGGTGTTCAGCTCATCCCTAGCTGACACCTTAATGCCTTGTACACACGGTCGGAAATTCCCAAGGAAAATGTCTGATCGGACCATGTTGTTGGAAAATCCGACCGTGTGTGGGCTCCATCAGACATTTTCCATCTGAATTTGCGGCCAACAAAGTTTGAGAGCTGGATCTCAAATTTTCCGACAACAAAATCCGATCACGTCAATTCCGATTGTGTGTAGCCAAGTCCGGCGGCCAAAGTGCCATGCATGCTTGGTCAGGTAAAACTAGCGTTCGTAATCGATATAGTACATTCGTCACGCTGCAATGTTAAAAATTGTTTAATGCAGCGCATTCTCTTTTTTAACACAGGTAATGTTTATTAAGTAATAACATGTTACACGTGAAAATAACAGGCATATATAAATGGTAAAAATACATAGAGAAATCCTGCAATGCAATACATACATGCGAGGAGGATTGCAGTTCTTGAACAAGGAGATAACACAAGGAAATCAACAATTATTGCATACTTTATAAAATCACTATCTGCACTAGACTGCGGGCTTCATCTGAAGCCATGCACTTATTGAATACGATTGTTCAATTTGGGTTCCAAGGTTCAGAATCAGTCAGGAGGACAAAAAGAAGGGAGGGGTGGGAGGGGGGGACATGGGGGGGGGGGGGGGGAGGGGGTAGGGGACATAGGGAGGGGGGAGGAAAAGGGGGGGAGACAGGGAGATGAGGGGAGAGCAAGGAGGGACCAGGTAAGAATAAAATAAAAAAACAAAAATCAAAAACAGAAAACAAAATCATGGGGGCACCACTAAGGGCCACCTGACGCCCATGCAAATGTCATCACTGTTCTGGGACCTTCACCCGGCGATTGGGAGAGCTGTATCACCATTGTTCGCTCGCTGGAGTCTCATAAGGAGAGCGGCAGAGGGGCCTAAACCGTGAGGTGTTTAGCCTCGACCCAGGCTGCCCACATTCTGTATAACTTGTGGGGGCAGTTCCTGCCTATGTAAGTAAGTTTATATAGGGGTAGTATAGCATTTACCTGGGCCCTCCATGCCTTTAGGGGGGTCTGCCAGTTTCCACTTGAACAGGATTTATTTCCTGGCATGATAGGCTGTGTAAAATACAAACAGTTTGGTGTGTTTGAAAGTGGCCAATAACGTTATGCCAAGCAAGAATATCATTGGGTCTACTTCCAGGTGTAGTCCCGTCACACCATTTATGTCTCTCACCACTGCACTCCAATAGGTTTGGATGACAGGACATGCCCACACAACGTGAAAGAAGGATCCCACCGACTGTCTGCACTTGGGGCATTGATCGTCAGCTCCCGGGTAGATGGAAGCCAACCTCTGGGGAGTGTAGCACGCTTTGTGTAGGAACTTCAGCTGCACGAACCTGTTAGACATGTGCGATTAGTTTCGTACGAATCGGAATTTTGTACAAATTTTTCGAAATTCGTACATTCGTACGAATCCGAATTACGAATTTTTACGAATACGAATTCTGTACGAAATACGAAATTTCGTTTACGAATTTCGGATTCCAAATTATCCGAATCCATACTACCAAATGATGTATTTCAACTAATATGAAAGAAATGATAGCGGATATAACGAATGATTCGAATGAATTCAAGATTCAGTATAACGAATATCGACACTCTACGAATAATAACGAATTATCCAAAAATGTATTAACGTTACATTACACATAAGTCTATTGTTCACCAATCACTCAGTGGAAGTACGAAATATGAAATTTCGTATTCGTAAACGAAATTTCGGATTTCGTACTTCCTCTGAGTGATTGGTGAACAATAGACAATAGACTTGTGTTACTTATGTAACGTTAATACGTTTTCGGATAATTCGTTATTATTCATAGAGTGTCGATATTCGTAACGATTCGTAACGATATTAACGATTTGTAACGATTCGTACGAAATTCGTATTTCGTACGAATCCGAATTAAATTTCGTACACCAATTACGATTTTTTTTTTTATACGAAACGGAACGGAACGAAGCAAAACTCATTTTTTGACGGCTCCCATGTCTAGAACCTGTCGCGCCCCGAGATCATAAGGGGAGTGCATTGTTGTAGACCCTCCGACCAGTCCTCCTCAGTGAGGTCTGGGATGTCTGCCTGCCACTTGCTAAATATTGTAGTCATTCTAGATGTAGCTTTACACATAAGTCTGAGATATACAGAGGATAATGTGCGGTCTATCTCCGAGGCCATCAGAAGAGACTCAACTGATTGGGTAGCGAGGTTTATCCCTTCGGGAAATTGTGCGTGCGCCACATGCCTGAGTTGCATGTATCTGAACAACATCCAGGGGGGTAAGTGATGTTTGCTTTTCAGATCAGCAAATGAGAGGAGACGTCCACCCTATAAATGTGGCGCAATGTCCAGACCTTGTATCTGACCCAGATCTGCGGATCCGGGACAGACTGGAGGTGCGGCATTGTGGGGTTGCCCCATAGTGGGGTATGTGGGGAGACGGTATTCACTTCGGTGAGTTGTGTCGTCACCTGCCTCCAAACCCCAATCGTTGTCTTCATGGGGGTAGTAACCTGGGGGCTGTACTTCGGGTCCCTGTATACTAGGTTAGTGAGCTCCGAATATGAACCCAGGATTTCAGCCTCCAGGTTAGTAGGACCTTTACATCTACGTTAAGGAGCGATATGGGCCTGTACGAGGAGCAAAGTTCTGGGTCCTTGCCAGGTTTGGGAATTACCACAATAACGGCTCTGGTCATAGTCGGTGGTAGAGAGCCAGCCTCAAAGGATGCAGCAGTCTGACGGTGAGGGCTTCCACATATGCCTTGTAGAATTCTACAGGGAAACCGCCGTCACCCGGCGTTTTCCCCGATTGCAGCGATTGAATAGCATTTTGTATTTCCTTGAGGGTGAGCGGAGCATCAAGTCTCTCACATGTCTCTCCTGTAAGATAGGGCAGGTCAACAGCTTCTACATATGCTCTGAGCCCGGCAACTGAGTGTCGAGCCCTAGACGCATATAGATCCTCATAAAATGAGGCGAAGCAATTATTTATTTCTTGGGGATCAGACAGCAATTGACCGGAGCCATCCTTAATATTGGCCACTGAGGTCGATAGCGTCTGCTCCTTGGACAGCCAGGCTAGGAGCCTTCTAGTCCGCTCACCCTGTTCGAAAATGCGTTGGGCCTGGTGTAGCAGTAGTTTTTTGGTGGCTGTTACATGAAGAAGGGAGACCTCCCTCACAGCACACTTTAGGTCAAGTCTCTCTAATGCAGCGGCCCTACCCTCAGCTTGGAGAAGTGCCTCTCCAGTCTGGCGCCGGGTGCTGGCAATAGCTGACTGATAGTGTTCCCTAACATGATATTTAAAACATTCCCAGCTCTCTGCAGGTGTTGTGACAGGTGGGTTGGCATTCCAAAACTCTTGTACAGCCAGCTCAGCCCCAGGGGCTACACGATCATCAGAGACCCAAAAGCGGGATAGCCTCCAGAGGCAGTCGGTGGGAGCGGGCCTCACGTTAAGTTTAAGAAGTAGTGGGGAGTGGTCCGAAATACTTCTAGGTAGGTGGGAAACCTCTTGCACCTTGGGGAGAACCGAGCTGGTGGCAAGTACCAGGTCAATGCGAGACATGGCCTTTATAGGAGGCTGATTGGCAGGTGTATGCTCTTAGGGAGGGATTTTTCCATCGCCAGACGTCCGTGAGACCGAACATGGACATCCACCTAAAAAGAGGGGAGTCCACAGCCGTATCCGGAGTCAGCCTGTCCAAATTAGGGCAGGGAGGCATGTTAAAATCCCCCGCCATGATCACATTATCTGTGCCACAGCCTGCTACAAATTTAGCTATCTTATTTAGTATCAGCAGCGATGCCGGAAGAGGTATATAAACCCCCACCACCACCATAGGTACCATAGCAACAACTGTGTGCAGGGCCACAAATCTACCCTCAGGATCCAAGTGCAAGTCCAGCAGCGTGAAGGGCAAATTTTTACCCACTAGGAGACTCACCACCTCTGGCATATGAGGAGAAGGTGGCGTGATAATAGTGGCCGACCCACGTTTTTTTGAGATCTAAAACCCTGCCGCCAATAAGGTGAGTCTCCTGCAATATGCAGATATCTGGGTTATAACGCTTGAGGAAGTTAAACACTAATAAACGTTTAATGCGGGAGTTCATCCCCCAGACGTTCCATAAGACCATTGTCACAGGGGCCATAATAGATCCGGAAAATTGAATTTACCCCGCCACTGGGGTGCACTCGGATCCCTCAGCTGAAGGGCCCAGCACATGTCCCCCCGCACAATGTAAAGCATTTGGAAACTAAAAAGGTAGTGGTGCCTATCATCATAACATAGCATAGTGCATACCTGTGTGTGAACAAAAAAACAACAAAACCCCTGAAAACGGAAAATGGTAAAACAAAAAAATAATAAAAATGATACATATATAAAAAAATAGTCTTTGCATAGAGGAGTCTTCTAGAAAAGGAAGAAAAACAACAATGCAGACTATAAACCTCAAACAGTCCCCTCCTGGGGGCGCATCACCCCCGGGGAAAGCATAGGTCCATAGGCTGTGGGGAGGGAAGGAGTTCAGGCCTCAGATTCAATACTGTCCATGAAGAAGAGGGGGGGGGGGTGAGCCGGTGCCTGTCCAGGCTGAAATAGAGTTATTAAAACACAGTTTCCTCGTGGGGAGTGTCTCCCAGTCTCATGTGAGGCAACACTCCCCCCCATGGGATGTCAGGTTATAATGGCCATGTCCTGTCGGGACTGGAAGGGGGTAATATATCCAGCCTGTTTGGTAGGGTATTTCAACTTTGGGGCTCCCCACAGCCGAGCATGTAAAAAAAGAGAAACAGAGCTAAAAAGTACTCACATAACTGGAACATTAACAAGGGGATCTCCCTGTAGGTCTCCGGGTCAGCGGGAGGACAGGGTGTTCAGCCACTGAGAGGCCTCAGCTGGAGAGGTAAAAAACCTTGTGGATTCCCGTCTTGTACCCGAAGTCGCGCAGGAAACAGCATACTATACTTTATAGCTTTGGCACGCAAGGCCCTTTTAACATCATCAAACGACTTTCGGAGCTTTTGTGTGTCCACCGAGAAGTCGGGGAAAAAAAAAACAGGCGTGCAGCTTCATGGCGGACATCTTGCATCTTCCGGGCCTCTCTCAGGATTAGGTCCCTATCTCGGAAGTTTAAGACGCAAAATATGAATGTGCGAGGCGGGGAGCCTGGCGGCCCACATTGTGCCGGCATCCTATGGGCCCGTTCTACCGCGAAGTAGGATGAGAAGGCAGCCTGGGGGGAAAAGTGTGCGGAGCAGCCGCTCCATGTATGCAGCCGGATCTGGGCCCTCCGATCCCTCGGGGAGGCCCACGATTCTCAGATTGTTCCTCCGATTA
Source organism: Lithobates sylvaticus (assembly GCA_028564925.1). Lineage (NCBI taxonomy): Eukaryota > Metazoa > Chordata > Amphibia > Anura > Ranidae > Lithobates > Lithobates sylvaticus. Next base: position 53 of record JAQSEC010002037.1, on the reverse strand, counting down.
CGGTTTTCTGCGTCCTCGGCCCTAGACTCAAGCGATCGGACCCGGATCTGTAG
>JAQSEC010001506.1:0-13510 GCA_028564925.1 Lithobates sylvaticus | reverse complement strand
CCCTTCCACCATAATGGTATAATGCAGGTTAAAATAACCCATGTCTCCCCCTTTCACCAATAAACAGACATTACCGCGTTCTTATGTCCTCATCTCAGCATCACTCCCGCAGAGCAGTTCACTGCTTCTTTTATTCACACACAAACAGGAAGTCACAAACTGGAAGGCCTGCCTCCAACAGCCAATCGCCTCCTACACAGGATGTGACCTCACAGGATATGACCAAATAAGGATATGCCCAAAAAAGGATGTGACAACACAGGATGTGAATGTCAACACAGGAGAAATTTATTTATACAACAACCAATGAACATTGACTAGGGGAGACTTATGGGTGTGTCTGGGCGGGGGCAGCGTGTACAGTCTCCAGCCCCCTGTCTCTGTCAGCATGATCACAGGAAGCCTGAGATCATGAACACTTCTCCCAACCACGATTCAAAGAATCCCGTTCTTATCGTTTGATCGTTAATCCATATTCTGCTTTGTGCCCGGACTATACTACTGTCTCTGTGGATGAGAGATTATCTGCAGATGTATGCTCATGGCACCACAAATAATTTGATCAGGCATACAGGGGTGACACGAGCGCACATCCGCTAAACCGCTAATATCCTTGCAGAGCGAACACATTCCCCCAAATGATCACTCTGTGCCTCGCAAAGGGGCCCTTCGCTGGCGGACATGCCTCCACTCCGCAAACACTTCTCTACATCCCCAAGGAGCTTTCCACTCCCAAACGGATCTCAATCAGCGTCAGTCTGCCCCAGTCAGCTCTTTAGCGGGCTGCGGGAGTACTAACACTGGGAGACACTTACATATTAAAATACATCTTCATAGAATTTCGCAACATTCTAAAGAAGGGCTCATTCACATCATGTCCTTTGAGCTGCATTTTCCTGCACACCTCCACACATGTATAGTACGAGCAGTACCCATAGGAAACTATTGTATTCTATGTGCCCTGTTCACACCATGCATGTGTGTTGCTGTGCAGTAGGGATGAGCTTCGAGTTCAAGTCAAACTCATGTTTGACTCAAACATTGCCTGTTCACCGAACATAGAACAATTTGGGGTGTTCGCGACAAATTCGAAAAGCCGCGAACACCCTGTAAAAGTCTATGGGAGAAATCTAAAGTGCTAATTTTTAAAGGCTTATATGCAAGTTATTGTCATAAAAAGTGTTTGGGGACCCGGGTCCTGCCCCAGGTGACATGTATCAATGCATAAAAAATGGGAGCAGTGATTTTCATAATGTTTAAAGTGAAACAATAAAAGTGTAATATTCCTTTAAATTTCGTACCTGGGGGGTGAGTATAGTATGCCTGTAAAGGGGCGCATGTTTCCCGTGCTTAGAACTGTCCCTGCATAGTGTCATTTTTGCAGGAAAAAAAGTCTATTAAAAGCACTCGCGGCTATAATGAATTGTCGGCTCCCGTAATACATTGAAAGTCATTGATAAAAAAAAAAAAAAAATATGCGTGGGGTTCCCCCCAAATTCAATTACCAGGCCCTTCAGGTCTGGTATGGATATTAAGGGGAACCCGGGTCAAATAAAAAAAAAATGCCGTGGGGTTCCCCCCAAACATCCAGGCCTGAGGAAGGAGAGCATGCTCCGCAAACACGTCGCCTATTGGTTGATACCAGTTCCAGCCCCCGGAAGTGAAGTAATCCCCCTGGTTGTCGGCGTGCGCTCCACCGACCGGAAGTGTCAGCAGTGGATGCCCCAGCTCGACTCAGCAAAGAACACAGCTCTCCAGGATACGGAAATTACTATCTTCATGGACATCCGGCTCATCTCTTTTTCTACATGCCTTTGAACATTGTACCTTTGTGAGTACAACTATTTTAACCCTTTATATTAAAAGTACCACTTGTTATTGCACTTAGAGTGGTGCCTTCTGTTTCCATTTCCAGCAACCCCAAATATCCATACCAAACCTGAAGGGTCTGGTATGGATTTTAAGGGGAACTCCGTGCCAAATTTAAAAAAAAATGGCGTGGAGTTCCACCCAAAAATCCATACCAGACCCTTTATCTGAGCACGCAACCTGGTAGGCCGCAGGAAAAGAGGGGGGGCGAAGCCCCCCTCTGATGCTAGGGATAATCCGGGCTTCCCCAGTGATGTACGGGTGACTCCGCCCCCTCTGATGTAACACAGGTTTTATTACATCAGAGGGGGACGGGGTCACCCGTATATCCCTGGGGAAGCCCGGCTTCCCCCTTGCGCCAGAGGGGGCAGGGTCAGGTGACGGGTGACCCGGTCCTCCTCAGCTAAGACCTGGGATTCCCGATGTGTCTCCGTGGAGACAGGATGCGCTGTGCTGGACCATCGGAGATCAGCCATCGCTGTACTCCGGAGAACAGATCACCCATCGCTGGATAGCAAGAGTGGATTACCACCGCTGGAATCTTATTTTTATTTTTTAATAAAGGACTTTTCCCAACGGTGTCCGTGTGTTTTTTAACACATTTTTACACTTTCTTTGTGAAATGGTAGGGGTACTTTTGTACCCCCTTACCATTTCAAACAGGGGGGGGGGGTCTGGGGGTCCCCTTGTTGCTTCCAGATTCTGATAAGCCCCCCACCCGCAGACCCCCACAACCACCAGCCAGGGTTGTGGGGATGAGGCCCTTGTCCCTATCAACATGGGGACATGGTGCTTTGAGGGGTCACAGACCCCCAAAGCATCCTCCCAATGTTGAGGGCATGTGGCCTGGTACGGTTCAGGAGGGGGAGGGGGCCGCTCTCTCGCCCCCCCCCTTTTCCTGCGGCCTGACAGGTTGCGTGCTCAGATTAAGGCTCTGGTATGGATTTTTGGGTGGAACTCCAAGCCATTTTTTTTTTTACATTTGGCGTGGAGTTCCCCTTAAAATCCATACCAGACCTGAAGGGTCTTGTATGGATATTTGGGGGGAACCCCACGTCATTTATTTTTTATGTTTCCAGTTCCAGTTTGATGTGCGGGCCGTGTGACCAGACCCCCAATAATCAAGATAAAATATCTGGTTTCCTCTTCCTAATTATAGTTGGACAATCACACTCTTTTTGCTCGGGGCTATAGGCTATGGGCTTTGGGCTTCCTTCTCCCCTTAATCACGCTACTTTTGTGTAAGTTGGTAAAGAAGTGACACTAAACTCTGGTCCATTTATTATTTTTTTATGATGCAACTTCCTGAAAAGGGCTTTGGGCTAGGGCTATGAACTTTGGGCTATGGGCTGTGCAGTGTACATAGAGCAGTGAACATGACTGCAAATAACATGCACTGCTTGTTTTAACCACTTAAGCCCCGGACCAATTGTCAGCCCAGAGGTCTTTTTACAATTTCGCACTGCACTGATTTAACTGGTAATTGCGCGGTCATGCAATGTTGTACCCAAACTAAATTTGCGTACTTTTTTTCCCCACAAATAGAGCTTTCTTTTGATGGTATTTGATTGCTATTTTTATTTTTTGCGATCTAAACGGAAAAAGACGGAAAATTTTGAAATAAAAATATATTTTCTACTTTTTGTTATAAGAAAAATCTAATAAACTCAATTTTAGACATACATTTAGGCCGAAATGTATTCAGCCACATGTCTTTAGTAAAAAAAAATGTAAATAAGCGTATATTTATTGGTTTGCGCAAAAGTTATAGCGTCTACAGACGAAAGTACATTTTCTGGCATTTACACCGCTTTTAATTTATGACTGCCTATCTCATTTCTTGAGGTGCTAAAATGGCAGGGCAGTACAAACCCCCCCACCCCCAAATGATCCCATTTTGGAAAGTAGATACCCCAAGGAAATTGCTGAGAGGCATGTTGAGCCCATTGAATATTTTTTTTTGTCCCAAGTGATTGAATAATGACAAAAAATAAATAAAAAATTTAACAAAAAGCTGTCACTAAATGATATATTGCTCACACATGCCATGGTTATATGTGGAATTGCACCCCAAAATAAATTTTGCTGGTTCTCCTGAGTACGGGGATACCACATGTGTGGGACATTTTGGGAGCCTAGCCGCGTACGGGACCCCGAAAACCAATCACCGCCTTCAGGATTTCTAAAGGCACACATTTTTGATTTCACTCCTCACTACCTATCACAGTTTTGAAGCCCATAAAATGCCAAGATGGCACAAAACTCCCCCAAATTACCCCATTTTGGAAAGTAGACACCCCAAGCTATTTGCTGAGAGTCATGGTGAGTATTTTACAGCTCTCATTTGTTTTTGAAAATGAAAAAAAAAATTGTTTTTTTTTCTTTTTCAATTTTCAAAACTTTGTGACAAAATGGGGTCATTTGGGGGGGGGGGGGGGGGGGGGGGTTTTAAACTGTCCTGGCATTTTATGCGCAACATTTAGAAGCTTATGCCACACATCACCCACTCTTCTAACCACTTAGAAGACAAAGTTTGTAAACAAAAAAAGAAGACAAAGCCCTTTCTGACACTTTTTGTTTACATGAAAACATATATTTTTTTTGCAAGAAAATTGCGTTGAACCCCCAAACATTATATATTTTTTTAAAGCAAAGGCCCTACAGATTAAAATGGTGGGTGTCCACACAGTATTTGCGCAGCGATTTTTAAAACGCATTTTTTGGGGAAAAAAATACACTTTTTTACATTTTAAAGCACTAAAACACACTATATTGCCCAAATTTTTGATTAAATAAAAAATATGATCTTAGGCCGAGTACACGGATACCAAACATGAAATGCTTTAAAATTGCGCACAATCGCTCAGTGGCGACAAACTACATACATTTTTAAAAGCCTTTAAAAGCCTTTACAGGTTACCAAGTTAGATTGGCAGAGGAGGTCTACTGCTAAAATTACTGCCCTCCATCTGACCTTCGTGGTGATACCTCACATGCATGGTGCAATTGCTGTTTAAATATGACGCCAAACCGACGCTTGCTTTCGCCTTTGCGCAAGAGCAGGGGGGGGGGACAGGGGTGCTTTTTTTTTATTATTTATTTTGCTTTTTTATTTTATTTTTAAACTGTTCCTTCCATTTTTTTTTTTTTTTTAAATCATTTTTATTTCCCAATTTCCCAATGGCGCTGTTTATATCCGGGAGGGGGGACATTTCCTCCCACTGCTTGTAAAAACAGTCTAGAGGCTAATTAGCTGCTAGGATTGCTTTTACATGAAAGCCGGTCACTGGCTGAAAAGAATGATACCAAGATGAAATCTAAACCCGCAGGCATCATTCTGGTTATAACCATTCCAAATCCAGCAACATACCAGTACGTTGCTGGTCCTTGTTGAACATATATTGTAATCTTTTTTTTCATGCAGCCTGTTGGCTGAACGAAAAAAAGAGATTGATTGGTGGGTATGCCCACCATTAGAATACCTCCCTTCATCCACCCACTTCTAATGATGGGCATACATGCACCATTTATATATGCCGAAGCATGGGGGCATCCTCCCACAAGAAAATGCCACGTACACATGGTCGGACTTTTCCACAGGCAAGCCTCCGTCAGAATTTCGACTGTATGTACGCGGCATTAGGAGCAAATCGCTCCTCCACCCCTGCTGCCCCCATGCTTCGGCATATATGCTCTTTTTTTTAAACTGTGGTGGTGAAATCACCTCCTACAGCACTGGAGTCACTGCTTTATGTATCGTGGGAGCAAACGCTGTTGCTGTCAAGACAGCTGAATGGCGCACCTGAAAACAAAAAAAATGGTTAACAATAAAACACAGTAAACAGTAAAGTAGAAAAAAATAACATACCTGAAATGCAAGCATGATAAAACATAGTAAAACATTGCAGAATAGAATACAGTAAACAAGAGCAACAATAGAAAGAAAACAATAAAACGACAACTATTTTTGTTTTTTTTATTGTATATTTCTTTTGTGTTTTGTTTTTTTACATTTTTTTTTTTTTTTTTTTACACTTTTTTTTGTAACTGTAATTATAACAACTGTAACGGTTCGGGTCTCTCAAAATGCGATGGCATCTTGGGAGACCCTGTGTAAGTGTGTCCTAGTCTGTGAAATGCTGCACCCTACGCTAAAACTTCACTAGCGTGTGGTAGCGTTCAAAACATTCACCAATGCAAAGACCAGGATTGTCAGGACAGCGTGGACAATAATAACGGGTGTCACGCCTATATCCGTGCTTAGTACAGACACGACATCGTTGGGTAGGGGTACTCTCGAGGACATACGGAAAATGCCTCTCATGCAGCCGGCTTACTGCATTTGGTTAGGAATGGTGAGGTGCAGAACCGCCTGGATACAGGAGGTCGGTGACACTCTCTTCCTGGAATGTAAGGAAGGATAAAGTCCCGCCTGAAGCTCCGTATAGCACATGAGCGTTCAGCAAAGCCAATTGGAATAAGTAAACAGACACTTTTTTGTACCAGCGTCTAGCCTTACGGGCAACTAGATACGGCGCCAACAACTGGTCGTTGAGGTCCACCCCTCCCATATTTTGGTTATATTCGTGGACACAGAGGGATTTCTCCACAACACCAGCCGCCGTACATATTTGGAGTGTCCTGACTGCAGTGTCTGCATGAAGGGAGGTAAGAATGAAAACATTCTTGATATCCCTTCACTTCATAGCGAGCAACTTATTACACTGCAAGCAGGCTCTCTCCCCCAGCCTAAGAGGGGAATCTACAAGCCGCTGGGGAAAGCCCCAGCGATTAGGTTGCACGGTGCCACATGCTCCAATCTGCTGATCAAACAAATGACTAAACAGTGGCACGCTCGTGTAATAATTGTCCACGTACAAGTGGTACCCCTTTCCGAATAAGGGTGACACCAAGTTCCACACTATCTTGCCAGCGCTCCCTATGTAATCTGGGCAGTTCTCTGGCTCTACGTAACTATCTTTTCCCTCATAAACCGTAAAGCTCCATACATAGCCTGTTGCCCTGTCACAGAACTTATAGAGCTTGATCCCGTATCTGGCACGCTTGCTGGGAAGGTACTGTTTGAAAGACAAGCGGACAGAAAATTAAATCAGGGACTCATCAACTTGATTGGGAGTAAACAAGGCTGCAAAACGTTGGTTGAAGTGGCTTATGAGGGGCCGAATTTTGTAGAGCCGATCCTATTCAGGGTCTCCACGAGGACCACAAAGTTCATTGTCGTTAAAGTGCATGAACCGCAAAATCTGCTCGTATCGTTTCCTGGACATGGAGGCAGAGAACACGGGCATATGGTCGATTAGGCTGGTGGACCAATAAGTCTGCAACATCGTGAATTTATGTATGCCCATGTTGAGGGAAAGGCCCAGAAAGGTCTTAAATTCGGAAACCGTATTCGGTTTCCAATCTCTGGCAAGGGAAGGCAACTGGGGATTAGCGGCGATGTATTGACCAGCATATAAATTATTTTGGTCCACAATAGATCTATAGAGATCTTCCATGAAAAACAGTGAATAAAAATCAAGTGGCTTAAAATCAGCTGTTTCCACCTGAATACCGGGTTGGCCAGTGAATGTGGGAAGTACGGGTTCTGCAGAAGTGGTGGGCACCCAAATCAGGATTGGCAAATTCTGCAGGAAGGACACTATGACGGGCCTGCCTTTGTCTTCTTCTTGGTGGCAGAGGGACACTACTTGTGCTTGCCACCTCGCCAGCTTGAACTGCACTTATGGGACTCGCCACGTCACCAAGTGTTACTGCAGTGCTGGATGTACATCCAGGGTGTACTAGGCCGCTGGTGCTTGCCAGTTCACCAGAAGGAATAGCGGCGCTAGTACTTCTCTGCTCCATACAAGGGACCTGCAGTTCTTGCATCTCAACAACAGAAGAAGATCGAGATCGGGTACACCTGACCTTGGCAGGGACCACAACTCCGTCGTCAGAGCTATCTGTCATGGAGCCGCTGTCCTCTACAGGATCGTATTCTGAGCCTGATTCTGACAGATGACTGACCTCCTCTTCACTATCTGTCATGCTCAGAAACAAGTAGGCCTCTTCACTAGTGTACCTTCAATTTGCCATTTTGGGCTCTAAATTTAGTGGTACAGTAGTGAGACTCACAGGTAAAAAAGCTCCTAGGCTGTCAGCGACTGTATCAAAACGCTACCAAAAAAACTGTTAGTGATCGCAGGGATCAGGCCTGACTCTGCGAACGCTGCAGTTATGTGTTTAGTGTTTTGTAAGTGACAGTGATCGATCGATACTGCACTTTGGTGGGCTGGGCTGGGCTGGGCGGAGGGGAAAAACGCAGGTGCTAGTAGGTATCTGAGCTGATCCCGCTAACAATTAGTTTTTTGGAACCCTAAACTGCTGGGGACGCTAGTATAGATCTGATCAGATCAGATATTGATCTGTTCAGATACTATACCACTAAGGGAGGTGTATGCTTTGCACGTGGGTGTTAGCGGTACTGGCACTAACCTGACGCTGCCTGGGGCGACGCAGACCCTATCTGACCCTAAAACCTAATTGATCGCCGGGCCATCAGGGGGTTAAACCTTTATTGGGTAATAAATGGCGGGTGCCCTGACACTATAAAAAGCAAACTAACCAGCGTCACCCATAACAGTTATACGGTGATCACTGGTGAAATGGTTAACTAGGGGCAATCAGGGGGTTAAAAACGTTATTACGTAATATATGGGGGTACCTGACGCTATATAAAAACCTTACGGGTAACCTAAATAACTAACTGGCTAACCAGCGCCACCCGTGACACTTAAGCCCCATACACACGGTCGGACTTTTTCATGGATTCTGTCCGATCGGACAATGTTGTTGAAAAATCAGACCGTGTGTATGCACCATCGGACAGTGTACGTCGGTTTTTCCGACGGACAAAGTCTTATCTCCTGCTGGAAAGATTTGCCGTCAACACGGTCCGATCACACCAAATCCGATCGTGTGTACGGTTGTCCGACGGACAAAGTGCTACGCATGCTCTGAAGAAATTCTGTGACGGAAGCGCTCGGTCAGGTAAAACTACCTTTCCTAAACGACACAGCACATTCGTCACGCTGCAATGTTAAAATGTCTTTAATGCAGCGCATTCTCTTTTTCTTTACAATGCAACAAGAATGACATGTTTTAGCTGCTCCTATTCACCCGCACTTCTCACAAACTTACTTCTTTATTACTTTTCAGCATTTATACACTACCTGTTTATTTTTACTCAGATCGTAAAAGAATCTTTGTTATATTTTTAACATAATTTGTATTTTTTTTTTTTTTTTTTGGGAATACATATTTGAAGGTTTTTTTTTGTTTTTTTTTGGAGGGGGGTTGTGTGTCTCAACTTAGCAAAACCACATTATTAACATTTGTATTTCTTGCTTAAATTTACTAGGAGTTTGTTGGTTGTTGGTGCCCCTTGTTAATTCTACTTTAGGATTAGTGAAATGTACCTGCCTACTCACAAATAATCTGTCATTGTAGAAAAGTAAAACACATAGTCAATGATTATTTCAAATCAAAAAGACCTTTATTTAGGTGTCAGCAACAAACCAAAGAGGAACGCAGCCATGGTGAAACTTGGGGAATTTGCAAAGCCTTGGCCCCCCACGGCAACCATCATTTTTCAAGCGTAGAAAATTGGGGGCCTGAGGAGTACGTATATTAAGGGGAGTGCAATCTGGTCCTGAAGTCCAAAGTATCCGTAACTGCAGCAGATGCCATCTAGGTCCCCAGGCTCTGGTACTACAAGAGGCTCCATCTTCTCTCAGACCAGACTGATTCCAGGTTGTCACTCTCAGGTCTTCCTTCCACGCTTCCTTGCACGCTGTGGCTGTCGTGCTGGTGGGGTGGCAGAAGGAGGAGGAGGAGGAGGCGGAGCATGGTAGCTATGGCAAACATGTGTGACTGGGGTCATCTCCCCAGCCCTACCCTTATTTAGGACATGGAGGATGAGCCCCTCACACATGTTGCGTTGCCTCACCTCCATACCCATCATTTTTGTGACAACCACCGAGCCAAAGGTCTCCTCGTCGGCGGGTGTGGCATGTAGGGAGTCTGAAGCCTCTCTGATCATGCGGAGCGCTGACTCTGCCGCATAACCCCCCCTTCTCGCCCTTTTGTAGGAAGGCGGAGGAGAGGGATTTGTGAGTCAGTCAGGCTCCGAGGCCTAGCCCCCTCTTGGCTGCCACTACCCACCTGGTGGCTGCCACTAACCCCTGCCTCCTCCTGACTGCCACCTTCCACAGCCACCTCCTGGCTGAGGTCTTCCTGTGTATGAAAAAGGGACATAGTTTCAGTTATTTGTTCATCAAAAACACACAATTCTCATCTTGTGACTGTTGCAAAATGTTTACAATTAAAAAACCATACAATTCTCAGCTCTGCAGTTTAGATTGTGGCCCCAACTGTCTCCAACACTACTGTCAGTTGATATGTCAAACACGTTAGGAACTAAGCAATTGGGTATCCTGAATTAAGTGAACATCATTCATTATTCACATAAATGGTAACCAAACTAATATACCTGGAACAAGCTGGGCTCCTCCACCTCTTCCAGACTGGAAGGCCCAGGTTGGTCCTCGGAAGCCTCATCAGGGGTGGCCTGCGCGCAAGGAAGCGTGGAAGGAGGAGTCGAGAGTGGCTCCGTGACATCAGTCTGGTCTTTGAGAAAATGTAGACTCTGATAGTACCAGAACTTGGGGACATAGACCTCATCTGCTGCAGTTGCAGTTTCTTCCGACTTCACAACCTTCTTGCGCTCCCTGATATACGCACTCCTCAGGCTGCCAATTTTCTTTCTTATAGCATCAACAGTTGCCGTGGGGAACCTTGGCTTGACAAATTCCACAAGTTCCTCCAGGGCTGCGTGCCTCTTTGGTTTGTTGCTATAATGGGGGTGTTTACCCTGCCATAAAAATGGGAAATTCCCTGTATTTCTCAATGAAGAGGGTGAGAAAACTCACGTCGTTGAATCCCTTCATAATCTCTGCAAGACACAACACCACACAAAACACTATAAATTATGTCTGGCTAAACTCTCCTAATCTTCTCCATAAAGAGGCCTCAAGTTCGAATCAGTCTAGGCTAGTTATGTACCAACGTCCAATTGTACCTTCGTTTGTAGCGATCGTCTCGTGCGTGAGTTTTCTCTCCCCTCGTCTCCCAGATCGTGGCTACGACACAGGCGTGTGACGTTTTATATACAGTGCGCATGCGTCAAACTCCGCCCGCCCCTGACGATCTTTCTCGTCTATTCCCCACCCCTTCTCTTTACGGCGCAGTGGGGAGAGCACATGGCGGGGACACAGCAGGTGCGCCACAAATATCCCACCAACGAGGAGGACGAGGAAAGTCCGGAGGCAGAAACGTCCCGATCCCGGAGCCTGAAATTCAAGGCCTCCAATATGTCATTTGGAGAATTGTTGGAGATGGTGGACATATTAAAGAGGAGCGACTATGATGGGAAGTATGGGCCTTACCTCAACCCCAATGTCCGCAAGGCCAAGATCATGTCTAAAGTTGTGAGGAGGCTGTACAATAATTTTGGGGTACAACGATCCAAGGAGCAACTGAGGAAACGCTGGTCAGACCTGAAACTGAGGGAGGCCGATCAGTACAGAAAGATCAAGCGAATTCTTCAAAAAAGTAAGTAGTTTGTGTTTTGTGTTTTATTTCTTGCTTGCATACTGCTCCATGTGGTTTGATTTTTACAAAGTTGTACATTCCAAAATGGCCACTTTCATGTTCGTCTGTGCATTCGATCGTACTCAGCCTCGATCTTTCTGCCACTGTCATGGTCGTGTGTGTGTCCATTCGATCGTACGCAACGATCGGCCACTTATAATACGATGTTTGGTGTTTTATTTGTGGAAAGGAAGTTTGTTCTCACTAGAAATGTCATCAAGAATGTAAAGCCAATTTATTCAATGTAAAGGAGAGGTCACCCAGTAGCTGGTTCCCCATCTGGACTCTAGAGCACTAGTGCTGGGACACCCAAACCATCTTTTTATTAGGCTTTTCCACACATGTGCTCCAGTGGATACTAGAGGGGGGTCTCCATCACACAAACTTCTACCAAAAAGCTAGTCAGTTTAGCACCTTTACAAAGTGACTACATTCATGTAGTTGGCATTTGTAACTGGCCAAACAAAAATTGTGTCCGTCACTTTCAAGCAATGTTTGTCATTTCCTATTTCTGCCCTCAATAGATTGTGTTGCTAAATCTTCCTTTTGTACATTCTCATAGGGGAGCGAAAACTTGGCCCGTCTGAGGAAACCCCAAAACCAACACCTCCCAAAAAAGGTGAAACAGCAGAAGCAGAGGAGGAGGAAGGAGAGATCATCGAACTTGGAGAAATTGTCACCACAACAGGTGAGTGTGGGAGAACACAGCTAAGCTACTGGTAAGCTAATCAATGTATGCCTGCCTCATTTCCAACACCCGATTTTTTTTTGTTTGTGGTTTTTTAGGTGACGTGGATGTTGTTGAAGAAAAAATCGCACTTTACCACAGAGAGTGCCCACGTACTCATCGGGGAGATAATGGTCTGCAATAGAGATCTCGATTACATAAAGCAAAACATCAATGATGTTCAACAAAAATTGAAGAACATCATTGATGTTTTAGGAAAAATATGAAAACGCACCAAGTAATTAACACACGATTGTAACTTAAGAACTGTGTGAAATTTGGAACATGCACACATTGTGTCCACATGTGCTAGCTCCCATCATGGTGGATGAATGCCCTCGTTTTTTTGGGGGTGCAACCACTTTACGAACTACGAAAGTGGTTGTGGTGAAGGGGTTGCACCCCCAAAAAACGTCCATTCATCCCCATGATGGAAAATGGCACTTTTGAAGCTTCTAGGCATGTGTTTTACCATCTAATGACCATTTTCAGACCCAAATTGTGTGCATGTTCTAAATTTCCACTTTCCAGGGGTGACCCCCCCATGTGATGAAGGCAAGATCAAACACACTTTGAACATATAGTCATGTCTGATCTTGTCTTCACTTTACAAAGTTGAACTTTCCAAGTTCCTAGGTTCTGTTTTGCTCCATGCCTGGTTTTACCAATTGCGGAATGTTTCTAAACAATGCTGTAAATAACCAAGATGTTGTCAGTTTGGGCGTGAAGATTGTAAACGCACTTGTGAATGTTTTCAAAGTAAACTTTTTTATTTTTTTCTAAATGTGTGGCTTCCTTATTTCAAAAACACAATGCATTATGTATGTCAAATGGAAAGGATATGGTGTTATTTACTAAAGGCAAGTCCACTTTGCACTGCAAGTTTCTTTTCCAGGGCACTTTTTCACTGCACTTGTAGAGCATAGTGGATTTGACTTATGTAAATGACACCCACAGTGCTTTGTATGAAAACACGGAGCACAGCATTTTTGAGAATACACACATGTCTGACCTGGTGATGAAAAGGAGTATTTTGGGTGTCAGTTAGGCAGTACAAACCTTATCTAGACCAAAGATTAGGTATCAAACACACAACATGAGAATAATTTTTTTGGGAAGAAGAGACTGTTACCTCCTTTTGCCCAGAAAGTGCATTCCCACTGTCGAAGGCAAAGGGAAAAAATTTCAAGGTAAAATAAG
>JAQSEC010003985.1:0-13572 GCA_028564925.1 Lithobates sylvaticus | reverse complement strand
TGATGGTGTTGTCCCTTGCCTCCCTTCCGGGTATAAAACCCACCTGATCCAAGGAAATAAGGCTAGGTAGAATTGGAGACAACCTATTGGAGTAAAGCTTGATATCAACATTTAAGAGGGATATGGGTCTGTAGTTCTGCACTAAGGTTATATCCTTCCCTTCTTTGGGGATGACGGCAATGTGGGCTTCCAGAATGTGGCCTAGTGAGGTTTGAGGGGTTGCCATGGCATTGAAGACGGTTATTAATTTTGGGGACAGAATATTGGAGAAGAGCTTAAAATACTGCAAGGTGAACCCATCAGGGCCTGGGCTCTTACCAGGCTTCATCTGCTTTATTGCGGTTTGTAGTTTGTAGTTTAGAGGGGCTTCTCCATTTCTTGGGCTTGGTCGTTCGTGAGGGATTTTGGGCAGTATTGCAGTAGAAAGTTCCTAATAGCTTCTGTCCTTTGTTCTGCCTGCTCTTTATTTTGTGTGGTAGGTTTCAAATTGTATAATTGTTTGTAATAATTCTCAAACCTGTCTGCTATTTCTGCATTTTTAAAAAGGGGCCTACCATGTGGGTCTTGAATCTGATGTACCGTGTTAGAGGGTTTAGAAGATTTTACTGCTCTCGCCAATAGCCTCCCACATTTATTACCCTGTTCATAAAAAATTCTCTGGTGTAGGACATAGCGGCGTCTAGTCTGCTTTCCTAACTCCTCTAACAGTAGGGAACGGGAAAGAGACAATTCCTGCAAGGAGTTTTGTGATTGTGAAAGTTTGTGTGAGGTTTCTAGATGTTTAATCTTTTCTATCAGCTTAATTATAGTGTCCTGGCGTGCTCTTTTCATTTTACCAGCTTGCCTCATCAGTTCCCCCCTCATAACACATTTGTGTGCTTCCCATACTGAGATAGGGGAGACCTCTTCAGTAGTGTTAGTTATGAAATATTCTCGGATTCTAGTTTCTACACGTGAGGTGAACTCTACATCCTTCACAAAGGCAGAGTTAAGCCTCCAGGTTTTGGATTTTTGCACTGAGTACGGAAAGGTCAGGGAGACCGAGATGGGGTGGTGGTCTGACAAGTACATGGGTTCTATCGTGGCCCGTGTAAGGTATGGCAAGTCGGGTTGGGAGAGGAAGAAATAATCTATACGTGAGTATTTTTGGAACGGTGCAGAGTAGAACGTATAGTCTTTAACTGTGGGAAACAGGGTGCGCCATGTGTCGTGTAGGTTAAGGTCTTGGAGCTGTAGTTTAATCTGTCGAAGTGCCCGGTATGATAGGGTCGAGGAGCCTGTGGATGTGTCTATGACTGGGTGTAGTGGGGTATTAAAATCTCCTCCAAGAAGGACAATACCTTCCTTGAAAGAGAGCAAAAGTTCTTTGATTTTCTTGAAGAATGCGACTTGGTGCTCGTTTGGGGAGTAGATGTTTGCTAATGTCACGGGTTTGGATGCGTAATGGCCTTTGAGGAATACAAACCTGCCTTCAGGGTCTATCAAGGAGTCTAAGATTTGGAAAGGGGCATGCTTGGATATTAGGATTGAGGTCCCCTTGGTTTTTGCCATGGGGTTCGTGGAGTGGAAGGCGGTGGTGTAGATATGGTTGGTGAACTTAGGGATGGCATCTGAGCGGAAATGGGTCTCCTGGAGAAAAATAAACTGGGCTTTCTGTTTAGTGAGGGCTGCTAAGACCTGCGAGCGTTTTTCAGGGAGATTTAGGCCCTTAACATTAATCGACACACACTTCAACTGTAGGGGATTGTGACTCTGGGGACCTTTGGACATTGTAGTAGTAGGCGTGGGACCTTATGTAAGAGAGATCAGACAAGGCTTAACACACGTGGATGTGTCCTTTACGTGTTCCGAGGTGGCTGGGCTAGGGGGGCGGCTCAGGTTGATCTGAAGGGTATAGGGGCACGGGTAAGGGAGGGAGGGTTAGGGAAAGTGCCGTAAGGTGGGGGGCAGTGGGTGTAAGGGGGAGACGGAGATGGAGGGGGTGGGAGGTGAGTGGGTCAGGGGAGGTAAGAGGGGAAGGGGAGGAAAAGGACAGGGGTAGATAGGAGAAGTGGGCGAAGGTGTGGAGGGAGTGCCTCAGGAGGGAAGGGGTAATAGAGAGTTGAATGGAACTATGGGGGACAGAGGCCCCACAGGGGGAGAAGAATACCAGAGGTAGGAAGGAGATTCCCTTCCACCTAGAGGAAGGGAGGCTGGATGGTCAGCAGGCTAACTGAGTAGGACTGCTGTGGGGGTGTAATGAGAATGCCCGGGAACAACGAGAGCTGCAGTTTGGAGGAACTGATAAGAATTAGTTGAGAGGGGAAATAGGTATTAATAGTGGGTAAGAATATGCACAGCTTATGGTTGAGGTGGTGTAGTACAATCAAATGACCTTAACGTAAAAGTACAACTTTGCTAGTGTGTTTGAAAATCACATTTGCCAGTAATTAAGTATCGGCCTGTAAGTCTGACAGAACAATCTTTCTTGCATCAAGGATAAAAATGTTGAAGTAAAAAATAATATTTAAGGAGGAAAGAAAAAACACATGGATGGACATTGAACATATGTCCCTAGGAACATTTTGATACAACATTTCAGGTAATGTAATAATCTATAGGTCCTATCGGCCCATGAAAACAGAGAGGGGGGGGAGGAGAGGGGATCATCTCACTGTCCATCTCCCCCCACCCCCCCCCCCCCTCCGGGAACACCAGCCGCTACCTTTTTGTGGGTTTCGGTCCAGGAGTGTTGGGGGTCACACCTCTCTATTTGTTAGGTAGATAGAAGACAGGGCCACCCTCCATCTCGTGGCATTCCTTCTAGCTGTAAGGAGACATTAAATCCTGATCGGTAGTTTCCACAGTTAAACAATGCATTATAGCTAAATAGTCAGGTGAAGTGGGTATTGCCCCAGAGACCGACGAGACCAATGCGCTCAAGTTATGCGGTTAAAGTGTGGGTACGTGAGGCAGCAACTCGAGGTTAAGTTTTCCCAAGTGCTTGACCAGGTGGCTTGTCCCCAGTGATTCCAGTGAATTTGGTTTCCTTGGGGGGGGGGCCTCGGGTGTGGGGTCGGAGAAAATTTAAAGCATTGGCTGAGCATCGGTCCCAGGGGCAAAACCCGTCAGAGTCGTAGCACAGCATGGAGGTGTTACCCTGCAAGAGTAAGAGAGGGTTAATATGTCACGGTCTCCAAAGAGAAAATCAGCTCGTTCGGAGGGGTAGGGGGGGGGAACCTCCGTTTACAAGGTTAGTAATCTGGCAGTATATTTCAGTTTGTGGGTAGCGTAGGCAGTTCATGGTAAATGATCTGAGTTTCACAAAAAAAGGGGGGAGAAAAATCATCAGAGCTGGGAAATGGAAACAGTTCTCCTGGCGATCTGTCAATAACATCGTCTGGTTTCACTATGCAGCAGAGCATGCCTGTGAGTACGTTCGCCAATAGGCCTAGGAGACGGCGGCTTAGAGGGGTATTTGTGATTGCATATGGTCGCGTAGCATACCACCGATGGAGGGAGTCCGCAACTTTCTGGGGTGACCCCCTGATGGTTTCTTCTGAGTGTCCACACTTGCGATCGGGTCGGGATTACTTTCCAGGGTCTGGCAGTGCTAGAAGTGGGTCAGGAGGATGAGTGTCAGTGTTGGCTACCGTGGGCGTATGAGGACCGTAATAGGTACGCGGAGGATAGACAAGGCAAAACAAAAAAACAAAAACAAAAAAAAAGGGGGAAAAAGGGAAAACGAAAAAGAGAACATTGTCAGTGGATGCTACTTACAGGCCGGTACTTCGTGCATCAGGAGGTAGTTCAAACGTCCGGGCGGTCCCTGCGTGGAGTAGCAGGAGGTCCCGGTGTCCGTTGCTGAGAGTCGCGGCGGGAAGGGCGAGCTTCAGGTGACTGTCAGTTCGAGCCTCTTCTCCTTGAGCGGTGCCGTTGAGTTTTCGGGGAGAGATTGTGCGATGTTGGTCTCCAGGGTTCCGACGGGAAGTGGAAAGGGCACCAGCCCGGAAGCTCAATCAAGGGGATATCAAGTTGCTCGCAGAAGGATGGTAGGTCATCAGGTGAGCGCAGGAGTGCAGTGCGACCTCTAGCGGAGGCGGACAAGCAGAACGGGAACTTCCACCGATACTGAATGTTGTGGGTCCGCAGTTGATCCAGTAGGGGGCGAAGGGCTCTTCTGCTCTGCAGGGTGGTTGGGGAAAGGTCTTGAAAGAGCTTTATTTCGGCCCCGTTGTATAGTATACGGCCCCTGTCCCTCGCCTTTCTCAGGATGGCTTCCTTTAAGGGGAAATTCACTATGCAGCAAATGATATCCCTCGGAGGCTCGTTGTCTCGGGGTGGCGGCCTCAGTGCTCTATGCGCCCTTTCCATTTCGATTGGTGAATCTGCTGGCCTCTCCAGTAGATCGTTGAAAATGGCGCAAATAGTCTGGGGCAGAGAACCTGCGTCCAGACCCTCGGGTACTCCGCGGACTCTCACGTTGTGCCTGCGGCCTCTATTGTCAAGGTCTTCCACTTGACGGTGGAGGTCAAATAAGTAGGCCAGTTGTGAATCGTGGGCTCGTTGTACTTGCCTTATGGCGGCCGTGTGCATTTGAGTTGTTTGTTCCACGTCCACGAGGCGTGTAGCCACCGACTGTATGTCCGTTTTTAGGTCGAGGATGGCTGCCGACAGAGTGCTAGTAATGTTGCTAGTAATGTCGGTAGCTACTCTGTGAAGGTCAGCTAAGCTCACAGCCGGGGTTGGTCGCTCATCTGCGTGGGTGCTTCCGTCTGAGTGAGAGTCAGACCTGTTCCCTGGGGAGTAAGGCTCTGCGGCCTGCATCGCCTCGTGGTTATCAGACCGGAGGGAGCGAAATAGCTCGGGATATTGCGGCTGTGCTGCGATCCGTTGTCCCTCGGTGTGCGGGAGGCTGAGACGCTTCTGTTGGATTTACCCATGGTGGGAAAGAAGGGTAGATTCCCCAGATAAAGGGATATTTCGTCCTCTGTGTGCAGGAGCTCTAAGCTAAAGCAGCCATCTTCGATCCCGGCCAAGCCACGCCCCCCCAAATAATACTTTTTCACCATCCTCAGCTCACTTGTGTTTAGCCTATTAACAGCAAGAGAGTAGACTTAGGGCTCTTTCACACGGGGCGGATCCGTAATGATCTGCCCGTGAAGATCCGCTGCTCAGCGGGGATCGCACAGCTGTTCCCCCAGCTGAGCCGGCTGATGACAGGGCGGTCCCTGCACACTGTCCATCAGAAAGGCCTAATAGACCTCGATACTTATAAGTATTTGAACATATCCAACCCGAGACTAGCAACGTTTTACGTACTCCCGAAAATACACAAACATCCCCTTCTACCCCCGGGTAGACCTATCGTATCGGGGATAGGAGCCCTCACAGAGAATGCCAGCCGTCTAATAGACTCCATACTTATGCCCCATGTCCTTTCACTCCCCTCCTATACGAGGGATACCCTGGATCTTCTAAAAAACATTGAGGGAATGGTCGTGCCTCCTGATGCCCTGCTCGTGACTATAGATGTTGAAGCATTATACTCCAGCATCCCTCACGAGCAGGGCATCAGGATAGCTAGAACCTTCCTATACGAAGAAGACAATCATCATTGGGAATTTTGTGAGTTTATATTAGACCTTCTGAGATTTGTCTTAACCAAAAATTGTTTTACTTTCAACGAGTCCCACTTCCTCCAGATACAGGGCGTGGCCATGGGCACCTGTTGCGCCCCGGCCTATGCCAATCTGTACCTGGGGGGGTGGGAACGGACTATCTTCTCCGATGATAATTTGTCACTATATACCAGCCTAGCACTATGCTGGCTGCGTTATATAGACGACATTTTTATGATCTGGGCGGGACCATCAAGTACGTTGGAAACATTCATGGAGACCATCAACCAAAATTCTTTTAACCTAAAATTTACATTTTCAGTGAATCCCGAGAAAATTACTTTTCTGGATCTAACCATTTTCAGAGATCAGACTGGTTGCTTGGCAACCACTCTATATAGAAAAGAAACGGCCGGAAACACACTGCTTCACGCAGAAAGTGCCCACCCTGAAACCCTTATTCGAAGTATCCCGTATGCACAATACCTCAGATTGAGACGTAATTGTACACACACTGATGAGTTTAAATTACAGGCAAACTATCTTCGAGATCGTCTTAAAAACAGGGGATATAGTAAATCTATTTTGAGAAAAGCATACAACAAGGTCTTACGACAATCACGAAACTCACTTCTCTATAAAATTAAAACTTCCAAAACGTCTGATATGGTTTGTTATATCACCAGGTATTCAAAACAGCATGGTGAATTACGGGCAATATTGACGAGACACTGGCCCCTCCTCTGCGAGGACCCTATTTTGAGAAAATATATAAGTCCAAACCCCACTATTACGTTTAGAAAATCACGTTCTTTACGTGACAAGTTTACATCGAGTCACTATAGCACCAAAACACACTCCAATGCAGGCAGTATTGGCATCGCCCGGTGTGGGCGATGCACATATTGCCCATGGGTGAGACCAGGGAACAATTTTGTGCTTCCCAATGGAGAAACCTTTACACTGCGTTTCCACGCTGACTGTGAGACCCAAGGGGTGGTATACCTAATGTCATGTATCTGTAATGCATTCTACGTCGGAAAAACTATCCGTTCGTTCCGTGCTCGAATTAAGGATCACATCTATTACTCATCTGGGGGAAAAATGATCACCTCCGTGAGTAGACATTTAGATCTTTACCACAAGTTCGACACTACAGCTGTTTCCTTTATAGTTCTGGCAGTCATTCCGAGGGACCCACGGGGGGGAAATTGGGACAAAGAAATCCTGAAAAAAGAGACCATCTGGATAGAACGCCTTAATGCGACTCGGCATCAACGAGGCACAATCTTACAAACCATTTCTCTAAAAATTGTAAACTGCTATTTGAGTTGCATGACATATACTGCCAACTCTCTCATAATATTCAGTTACACTAGACGATCAGCATTCCTCTATACATCCATTTTTGATAATTGCGTGTCCATTATCTTCCCCCCCTGTCCCCTTAACCCCAAACCCCCCCCTCCCTTCCCCTCCCTTTTCTCCCCTCCCCCCCCCCCCCTTGAAACAGAACTATGATACTCTATAGTTCCACCACTATCTATGTCCCCTATGGTATAGTATCTAGACCATATTGTGTCTGCCCCTTTAAATTGTCTCCTATTCCATGCGTACTGTTTCTCCTCTCCTCCCCTCTCCTGTTATTGCTGTCCCGGGGCATCTGGCTCTGTCTTTCTCCCTCTCTTCCACTAGATTAATCATGGTACAGTCTTGGATCTATCTATCAGAATCTATTTCCCTGTCCATTGCAGCCTCTAAATGTATCCCATGGTTCTAATGAATGTTTCTAAGACATTCTAACCCATATTAGGTTAAAAATGCCCTGCTGTCTAAATACTCAATTCTAATTGTTTTAGAATTACAATATGAGCTGTATATCTACATTTTTTATTATGTACGCTATCTTTGTTGTAACCAATTTTGAGGTTTTCTTCTCCTGCCGACTGTGGCCCCCCTGCCCTAGTCCACTGCACCTTTCGGTACATGTCGCATAATTTTTGGGTCTTTCCATCACCCAGTGCGGCCGCACATCGTCACTGTTACACTCTATGTGACGATTAGCAAGAGATGACTTGGGAGCTTTCAATCTAGCTCCGCAGTTATGTCCCTTGCTTGAACTGGTTGCGCGCGCCGCCATATACGTCTCGGCCTCATTGCGCAGGCGCGGGGCGTGATGTCGGCGCATGCGCACTACGTTCTTGCGGCCGATCCGGATGACGTCAAGCCGGCATAGCGCCGGATATTGACTACGGATAGGACGTGTATTTAAGCACACCATGTGTGCTCTCTGCCAGCGTCCCCCTCCTCCACCACCGCCATGATGCTGAACAGGACTGACCGTTTTTTACCCCAGGATGGTGAGATATATGCATGCCTTCAGGCTATGCCATCTGTTATTTTATTTATTTCTAATCTTTTATTTCAAAGAATTTTATTATGTTTGAAAAAGCATATACAATTAACAAATAACAATGTCAGGATACAGAGCCAGAATATACAGAAAAACAGCAAGAAACTCCGTCATATGTGAAACCTAAAAGAAATAGGGCGAAGGATGAGGAGATACGAAATGGTACCTGGAGGACCTACATGAGGGAAGCGAAAGGAGAAGGTCTGCTTGGCAGCGTAGCAAACAGCGACCCCCCACCATCAGGCACCCCGAATGGGAGCAATCTGTGCCCGATAGGGGGGATCTCCGCCGCCCCACCACCCAGCCTCATTATCAAACATCAACCATTAGGGCCTTCTCCATTGGTCTGCCAGTAAATAAGGAATCATCCTAAAGTAGGGGCCTGACATTGTTCCAATAAACTACAACCAGGAAGGGGAGCAAAGGGAGGGGAATGGAAGAAGGGAGAGCAAGAGGGGGGAAGAAAAGGGAGGAGAAAGAGAAAGCTGAGGGGAGGGAACATCAATTTCGGGATACAGACGATTCAGGGAGGTATTGAGTTAGTGAGCCATGGCGCACCAATATAAATGGCCCAGGGTTCCCATGTGGATTCAAACGCCCTAACTGTGTCAGAGATAATGTTGGATAACTTCTCTTGTGACATAATCCAAGATACTTTCCTGATTACTGCTGGGAAGGAGACCCTGGGTTTTTTCCAGGCTTTAGCGACCGTAAGTTTGGCACCTAAAAGTATAAACCTGATAAGTCTACTAGAGGCTTTGGATAGGTCTGGGATGTGAGCATTGAGGAGGGCCACCATAGGAGATCTGGGGATCTGGCGTCCCACAAGCTTATCGATCAGGTTAAACACTTTTCTCCAAAACAATCGTATTTTGGGGCACTCCCACCAAACGTGAGACAAGGTTCCCACGAGAGTACACCCCCTAAAGCACATGGGGTTTGCTGTCGGGAAAATTGAGGCGAGACGCGACGGGGTATAGTACCATCTGGAGATGATTTTCAGGCTCGCTTCTATTAGCGTAGTGTTTAGGATACCCCTAAAAGAGTTGAAGCTTGCTTTCTGCCAGGTCCCCAGATCCCAGTTGAACTGGAAGTCTGACTCCCAGCGTTGCATGTAAGGGGACTTAGTGTCCGGCAAGGTGAGCGATGAGTAGACTGTCGACACACCCCCCCGCTGGTCCATGGACTGACCGCACCAAATTTCATATTCCGTAAACTTTGGGGGAAGTGGTTTGTCCCTCCAAAGTTTGTGTAGAAAGTTTGAAATCTGTCTAAATCTGAATTTTTCAGAGTCAGGTAGTTCTAATTTCTTGATGCAATAAGCAAGGGTGATAGGGCCTGAATTTGTAAAAAAGTGTCCGATTCGGTACAGCCCCTTATCCAGCCACCATCTGAATGCTTCTATATTTTGTCCTGGGGGGAAGGCAGGATTATGAAATATGTGAGATAGAGGTTTGTAAGCTGAGACCAGAGCTGTATTGGAGCGTACAGAGTCCCAGAGGGCAAACATATGTGAGAGGGTTGGGGCCATGATTGGGGGGCGCGCTTTGGGGTTCGACCAGAGGAGGTAATCCAGAGTGTTATGAGGCACAGCCTGCCTTTCTAAATGGACCCAATCCGGTTTTTCATATTTGGAATAGATCACAGAGAGTTGTGCGATTCTGGCTGCTATGTAGTATTTGTATAAGTTGGGTAGTCCCACTCCCCCTTTCTGTCTATGTAGATACAGTGTTTGTTGCGGAATCCTATAGCCGGTTGAACCCCAGATGAATTTAAGGACCTTGCTTTGGAAAGATTTAATGTGATCCTTCCTGATGGGGATTGGTAGAGACCTAAAGAGATAGAGGAGTCTGGGGAACAGCGTCATCTTTATTGAATTGACCCTCCCGAGCCAAGAGATATTGTATTTAGACCATGAGTGGAGATCCAGTTCCAATTTCCGGTACATGGGAGGATAATTAGTGCCGTAAAGGTCCTCTGTCTTGGCCGTGAGTGTAATACCGAGGTATTTAATGGAGGAAGTATTCCAATGGAACTGAAAATGCTTCCGTAGGGATTCGACCGTGGAAGGGCGGAGTGAGACGTTAAGTGCATGTGACTTGTTATAATTAACCCGGAGCCCAGAAATTTTAGCAAATTCATCTAGAGAGTGGCAAAGATTAGGTAGGGTAGTGATCGGGGAGGTGAGGAAAAGGAGTATGTCATCTGCGAAGAGCCCGCATTTATGGATCTGAGATCCGCATTTGACTCCTTGAATATTAGGGTTTTGTCGGATGGAGATGGCAAGTGTTTCTATGGCTATGGCAAAAATCAGGGGAGACAATGGACAACCTTGTCTAGTCCCTTTAGCTATGGTTAT
The DNA here is from genome assembly GCA_028564925.1 of Lithobates sylvaticus. Lineage (NCBI taxonomy): Eukaryota > Metazoa > Chordata > Amphibia > Anura > Ranidae > Lithobates > Lithobates sylvaticus. The sequence continues at coordinate 3,200 of JAQSEC010003985.1, read as the reverse complement.
AGGTTGGGAGTAGTGACCCTGAAGTTTGATTCGGGCAGTGGGATTGGAGTATAGGGCACGTAATAGTCCCATGAAGTTGTCGCCAAAGCCCCAGCGTTTCATGATCTCAAAAATATATGGCCAGGAGAAGGCTTTTTGGAGATCTAGGGAAAGAAGCATCCCAGACTGTTTAGGGCCCCCGTCCCAACCTGTTTGAAGGATAGATACTATGTCTATTGCTCGTCTGATTTGATCAGGACCCTGTCTGCCTGGGATGAACCCCACTTGATCCCTGTGAATGTATCGGTTAATGAAAGAAGCCAGGCGATTCGCTAAAATTTTGGTTAGGATTTTCAAGTCGCTATTTATGAGAGAAATTGGTCTGTAATTCCCGACTTCTTCCGGGTTTTTGTCTGGCTTAGGGATTACAGCAATGAAGGCAGTGTTGAGATGGGGATCGAGTGGAGTTCCCATTGTTTTAGAGTTGAGGAATCTAGTGAGATGAGGGGCTAGGGCAGATGGGAAAGTCTTGTAATATGAATTGGAGAGACCATCCGGACCTGGTGCCGAATTAGATTTTAGGGCTTTAATAACTTCCTGGACCTCTTCAGTGGAGAAGGGGGCTTCCATTATTGCCTTATGGTCCGCAGATAGGGTGGGGATAGGGATCCCGTTAAGATAATTCGAGATGCTCGGCTCATCAGAGGCGTCATGGCGGCTATAAAGTTTGGAGTAGAAGTCGTGGAAGGCCTCTAGGATTTTGGAGGGGTTAGATGACGTACCCTGTCCCGGTATTCTAATTTTGGGCATCACATAGGAGCGGAATTTGGGAGTTAATTTGGAAGCTAGCATGGAACCTAACCTATCACCCTGGGTATAGAATTTATTTTTGCTCCACCGTATTTGTTTTTCAGCCTTCGCTGTCAATAAAAGGTTAAGTTCAAGTCTGGTTTTGTCAATTTGATGTTGTAATGATGGCGAGGGAAATTGTTTGTGCTGGGAGCGTAAGGAGGTATATTCAGCTTCAAGTCTATTAATGTCGGCTGTCCGTTCCCTTTTAATTTGTGTCGATAGTTTGATAAATTCACCCCTGATAAAAGTTTTGTGGGCTGCCCACAGGGTTTCCGCTGATATTCCTTCGGTATTGTTAAGGGAGAAGTACTCGGAAAGAGACTTCTCTAACAACTGTATTCTTATTGGATCCGAAAGCAGGGATTCGTTCAATCTCCAGTGACCAAATCCCGGCTTCCGATATTGTCTGTGCAGGGATAGAGTAACCAGTGAGTGGTCAGAAAGGACGGTGTCTGTGATTCTCGATGAAAGGATCCGGGGGACATCTCGGGTCTGAATTAGGAGATGGTCAATCCTGGCATACAAGTTATGGGGGGCGGAGAAATGGGAAAAGTCACGTTTACCCGGGTTTAATTCTCTCCATGCATCTGCCAAACCTTGAGCATGGATGAGTTTAGCTATCTTTAGGCTTTCCTTGGTGGGTCTGGTGAGTTGGGAGGAAGGGGGTTTGGATCGGTCTAAAGCCTGGTCAAAGGCGGAATTGGAGTCTCCCCCGAATATGACCGTGCCCTCCAGGGATGGAGAGAGAGAATCAAACATGTTCTTAAAAAAGGTCGCTTGACCTTTGTTAGGTGCGTAGTAGGAAATGAGGGATAAGAGGTTGTCTTCTATTGTCCCCTTAACAAGGATATATCTGCCCTCTGGGTCTCTTAATACTGAGTTTAAGGTAAAGTTGCAGTTTTTGGCAAAGGCAATAGCTACCCCTTTAGTTTTGTTGTCGGCGCTGGCCAAATAGAAGTTGGGGAAGTGGGCATGGAGGAATTTGGGGGTGTACCGAATCGGGAGGTGTGTTTCCTGAAGCATGACAATGTCAAGCCTGGAGGATTTGTATAAGTTGAATAGCTTCTTCCGTTTCGTGGGGGAGTTCATGCCCTGTACGTTGTGGGTAGCTATTTTTAAGGTGTTTTGCGTGCTGTCAGCCATGGAATTTACCGGGGAGAGTGTGTGAGTGTCTACCATCACTTACCTTGGCATGTCCCGTCCTGCCGTGGAAACGAGGAGAATCATTTGGTCTGCTGTTTGTCGGCGTCCCCAAATGTGTACCTCTTACGAATGTTCTCACTGAAAGAAAAACAAGGGTAAATTGATGTTCCAAGAGAGAGAGGGAGGCAGAGGGAAGAGAAGAGAGGAAAGACAAAGGGCTCAGCATTCTCCCTCCGGGGTAGAGGAAGACCCAGGGGGAGAGGCTGGAGTAGGAATACCTCCTGCGCTTAAAAGCGCGGGAAGTAACAATTAAAAATAAAGAAAATAGCTCCATGCCAAAATCGGCCTGGAGGCCCTATCCCCACGAATCCGGAAGGGAATCAAAGGGATAGGAGGAGGCGCATGTGTACCACCCCCGACCAAGGCAATTCAGGACTGCGGGGATAAAAGAACAATAAAACATAACTGAAAACAGTTCTGATGATAACAGAACGTCTAACAGAGATAAGGTACCGAATGAACCCAAGATAGTGGAAGTTGGCATTGTTGGAGGGGGTTCGGGACCCCTACTGAAGAGAAACAGTTTTCCTGCTTGGTAATGCATCCCAGAGGAGTGTTGTAGAGAGAGTCATTGAGAGACAAAGCCTCTGGACCCAGCCGGGTTCAAGAAGTGAGGTCGTAGACCTTGGAGCATTAGGGTGTTAAATTTTAAGTCGTTTCCCCATGCTTTGAGACAATCCCTTAGCGTTCTTTCAAAAGGGGTAACTGGGGTGCAGGGGTTGCTCCAAGGGCCGTAACCTCTGCGGTAGAGCAAAGAGATCAGGTTCGGGGCGAATGAATGAGAGTTAGTCAATTTAGAAGGATGTCAACTCGGAATGTCGTCCGAGTCCTGGAAAGTGAAGAAACTTCATTCGATCTGCTTTCAAGGAGGACCATGTTGTGTTGATCTGCGGGTCTTGGACTTGTTCCATAGGGGAGTCAGTGGGCTCGTTGGAGGTGGGCGTTTGTTGGAGACCGCCGTGGGGGTGGAGATGTCCATGTCTGCTTCTTGGGTGATAACTTTTAGTTTAAGGAGTAGGTGTTCACCCGCGGTAAAGTTGGAGAAGGAGTATTCTTGACCTTTCAAGGAGAACTTAACAGCAAAAGGGAAGGACCACCTGTACTTGATTTCCTTCTTTGTAAGGGCTTGCAGAAGAGGTTTCAGGGTCCTTCTGCGTTGAATGGTG
>JAQSEC010003440.1:0-13528 GCA_028564925.1 Lithobates sylvaticus | reverse complement strand
GAATATAAAAACATGAGACAATTATTATAAAAATCCTCAAGAACATTTTCTTTAAATGATAAACCAGCATCCTGGTCTCCGCATGCCTTTTATGTAAAGACACAAAGGTCACATACAAGCCTAACACAAGCGCTAAGAACCATTGTAGAAGTCAGGAAAGTGAACGAGCAGGTCTGGCTAGCTGCCACATATGGTAAAAACATCAATGTAAGTTTTCCAAGTTATTAAAGAGGTTGTAAAAAAGGGTTTTTCAACTTAAAGAGGAACTGCATTCTGCTCACATAATCTGTAATAAAAACATCTTTGCCATTCTGAAGCTTCCCTCCAACCACTTTGCATATTATTATTGGGAATGCTTCAGCAGTCCCACTATTGTTATTCGTTTTTATTTATTAATCTTTTTAATTGTATTATTCCATACATTTTTTGGCTCTGCGTAACTTCTGCATACTTTCAGCTATTAAAGCCATTCGACTTTTAAAATGTTCAGCTCTTCCAGCTGATGATGGGACTTCTTCAATTTTTTTTTTCTACTATTTATACTTTTTAAAATATTAAGCTTTTTAACACCTTTTTTTAACATTGAAGTCAATGAGAGCATGCTTAACCACTTTCAGACCGGACCAATTTGCAGCCAAAGGACCAGGCCCCTCTTTACGATTCGGCACTGCGTCGATTTAACTGATAATTGCACGGTCGTGCGACGTGGCTCCCAAACAAAATTGACGTCCTTTTTTTCCCACAAATAGAGTTTTCTTTTGGTGGTATTTGATCGTCCCTGCGGTTTTTATTTTTTGCGCTATAAACAAAAAAGAGCAACAATTTTGAAAAAAAACGCATTCTTTTGAATTTTTTGCTATAATAAATATCCCCCAAAAATATATAAAAAAACATTTTTTTCCTCAGTTTAGGCCGATACGTATTCTACATAATTTTGGTAAAAAAAATCGCAATAAGCGGTTATTGATTGGTTTGCGCAGTTTATAGCGTTTACAAGATAGGGGATAGTTTTATAGCATTTTTATTAATATTTTTTTTTTATTAGTAATGGCGGCGATCAGCGATTTTTATTGTGACTGCGACATTATGGCGGACACATCGGACATTTTTGACACATTTTTGTGACCATTGTCATTTATACAGCAATCAATGCTATTTAAATGCATTGATTCCTGTATAAATGACACTGGCAGTGAAGGGGTTAACCACTAGGTGGCAGTGTAGGGCTTAAGTATGCCTAGGGGTGTGTTTCTTACTGTGGGGGGGGGCGTGGCTGTCAGCTAGTGAATGCTGATCTCTGCTCCAATCACAGGGAGCAGAGATTGGCGTCACTAGCTGCTAGGCAGAACGGGGAGATGCTGTTTATTTCCGCATCTTCCCTTTCAGCCTTCCCGTGAGACGATCGCGGGTGTCCCCGCGGCGATCGAGTCCGCGGGACCCGCGACCGGCCTCACGAGGGTCCCAACCGGCGCGGGAGCGCGCCACTCCAGGCGCGCTCCCGATGGCACGGCGGCATTTAAAGAGGGACTTATATTTACGCCCTTATGCCTGTCCGTGCCATTCTGCCGACGTACATCGGCGTGCGCCGGTCGGGAAGCGGTTAAAATCCTTAAAATCTTCTTCCGCTACCAAAAGTTTTAGCTCCTTCATACAGAGGCCAAACAAACTTTAAAGTGTTCACAAAATATTCAGCTATCTGGCTATTTCTTTTCAGTTTGATATCTTTTGCAGTTTTTGTGAAAAAGCTGTTTAAGTTTAGTGATCATTTCAGAAAATTTAGGGCATCCAGGCTTTTGTTTTCTGTTTTGTTTCCATGGTTACCAAAGCTTCTTATACACAGTGATGGGCGGTGGGGGAGAGCACAGACACACCATGTACTGATTTATAATAGAGGAATATGATGGGGCAGTTTTGATGGTATTCAGCATTCCTACGCATTTTCTCCAGGAAATGCATTTTCTAGTTGTATATAAAATGCACTTTTTATCTATCAAAAGGTGTTTTCCAGTGCTATAAACCTTTCATCTCATTTCTAAATTGCTGCATTTGTAAATTCCAAAAGCCAATATAAAGGAATAGTGGTGGTAAAAAAAAGCACTCTTGAGTTTAACCAATCTTGTTTTTTGTACAATTCTCCTTTAAGGGGGTGTGGCAAGGGGTGTGTCCTATGCCTGCATACTTTTGCTGATAGGTGTCCCTCATTCCCATCTCAAAAAGTTGGGAGGTATGTATACTGTGATTCTGTACTTGGCAAATATGCTGCAGAAATCTCCCTCCACTAAGTCTGGCTGCAGCCATTTTAACTGTGGGCAGCTGAAGCTGCTGCCTGTTCACTTCCTGGATTTACACAGACACAGAGAGGCACACCTCCAGCTGTGCAGCCATCAAGCTCTTATTGGCAATCTTGTGACTCACCCCCCCCCCCCCCCCCTGGCAAACTCTCACAAGAGTGAGCGAGAGAGAGAGAGAGAGACAGATGTGTATGATGTCATAAGCCTAGGAGAATGACCAGACAAGAAACAGGAAGTGGGATGTATAAGGGATTTACTGGCAGGAAAAAAATATGTTTTACTATCCATAGTTAAAACAACAACAAGGGCAGAAGATTTAAAGCGAATTTCCACCCAAAAGTGGAACTTCTGCTAATTTTGTCTCCTCTCCCACTCCAGTGCCACAATTGGCACCTTTCAGGGGGGAGGGGGACAGGATACCTGCCTTTGACAGGTATCCCGTTCCCCCACTTCCGGGAGTCCGGGCTGTGGCACATGACATCACCGCGGGGCTCCCTCCCCCCCTGTCGCCGGGCCAGTAGGAGAGAGGAGCAGGGCCTCGCGCATGCGCAGTAGGGTTCCAGGCGTGAAGCCGTAAGGCTACACTGCCGGGTTCCCTTACCTGCAATGGTGGCGGCAGCACCCGACAGCTGATGGAAACATGAGCCGCGGTGCCGGCATCACTGGACTCCTAGACAGGTAAGTGTCATTTTGTTAAAAGCCAGCAGCTGCAGTATGTGTAGATGCTGGCTTTTCATTTTTTTTTTTTTTTTTGGGTGAACCTCCGCTTTAATAGATGGAAAGTTGAAAAAATGACTGAAGGTCCGCTTTAAAGCATTCTATGCATTAAGGTGAAAAACCTTTTGTAGTGTAGCACCCCCCCCCCCAGAGCCCCCCTTTTACTTTACCTAAACCCAATCTTTCCAGCAACGGGAACGAGCGCAGCAGCTCCAGCCGCTGTCTCGGGTCCTCATTTGATAGATTGATAGCAGCAGGAGCCATTGGCTCCCGCTGCTGTCATTTAAGTCCAGTGACACGGGAGCCGGGGGCGGGGCCGAGTCCTGCTGTCTGAGTCAATGGACGCAGCAACGGGACTCGAGAGAGCACCCGCATGAGTGCCCCTAGGGAAAGCGTCTCTCCGTGGGGTTACTCGAGAAGAGGAGGAGCGCCACTGGGGGACCCCAGAAGAAGAGGATCTGGGGCCACTCTGTGCAAAACCCTTGTACAGAGGAGGGAAGTATGACATGTTTGTTATTTAACCACTTGCCGACCGCTGCACGCCGATATACGTTGGCACAATGGCAGCGGTGGGCAAACGAGCGTACCTGTACGTCCCCTTTAATTGGCGAGGTTAGTGGGTACAGCGTGACCGTGCCCGCGGGACCGCCGGACTCCATGTCCGCCGGTCTCCCGCGATCGTGTCACAGAGCCGCAGAACGGGGAAGTGCCTATGTAAACAAGGCACTTCCCCGTTCTGCCTAGTGACATGACAGAGATGACTGTCATCGGGAGCGGTGATCGCTGTCATGTGAGTTGTAGCCCATCCCCCCACAGTTAGAATCACTCCCTAGGACACACTTAACCCCTTCATCGCCCCCTAGTGTTTAACCCCTTCCCTGCCAGTGTCATTTACACAGTAATCAATGCATTTTTATAGCCCTGATCGCTGTATAAATGCCAATGGTCCCAAAAATGTGTCAAAAGTGTCCGATGTGTCCGCCATAATGTCACAGTCATGATAAAAATCGCTGATCGCCGCCATTACTAATAAAAAAATGTATAATAAAAATGCCATAAAACTATGCCCTATTTTGTAAACGCTATAACTTTTGCGCAAACCAATAGACAATCGCTTATTGCGATTTTTTTTTACCAAAAATATGTAGAAGAATACGTATCGGCCTAAACTGAGGAAAAAAAAATATTTTTTTCAATATTTTTGGGGGATATTTATTATAGCAAAAAGTAAAAGTATTTTTTTTCAAAATTGTCGCTATTTTTTTTGGTTATAACGCAAAAAATAAAAATCTCAGAGGTGAACAAATACCACCAAAAGAAAGCTCTATTTGTGTGAAAAAAAGGATGTCAATTTTGTTTGGGAGCCACGTCGCACGACCACGAGATTGTCAGTTAAAGCGACGCAGTGCCGAATCCCAAAAAGTGCTCTGATCAGGAAGGGGGTAAAATCTTCTGGGGCTGAAGCGGTTAAAAAAACAAAACAAAAAAAAACACCAAAAGAAAGCTCTATTTGTGGGGAAAAAAAGGACGTCAATTTTGTTTGGGTATAACGTCGCACGACCGCGCAATTGTCAGTTAAAGCGACACAGTGCCGAATCGCAAAAAGTGCTCTGGTCAGGAAGGGAGTAAGATCTTCTGGGGCTGAAGCTGTTAAAAAAAAAACAAAAAGAAAAAACCTTCAAAAGGATTACATAAAAGCTTATGGTTCAAAGACACCTTAAAGAGGAGTTTCCATTTGAATTTTTTTTTAAAGTCAGCAGCTACAAATACTGCAGATGCTGACTTTTAATAATCGTACACTTACCTGTCCCAGGGTCCAGCAATGCGGGGGCTTCACAGTCGGGCACCCCCTGCGCATGCGCGATGCGGCGCCGCGTGCCCGTGATTGGCCGCGCAGTCATCTGGGACCTGTCACGTGTCCCAGATGGATGACTGTGACAGACCTAGCCGGGATACGGGCTTTTTGAGAGGACTACATGCTAGCCTCCTGCCAGCTGATTACGGGCCCCCCAAAATACACTCTCTGTATATGCATTTGGCATTAGAAATAGACTAGCATCTGACAGCTTGTATCCCATTCAATGTCATGAACTCAAGCCACCTGTCTATTGTGTAAATGAGGCTGGTCTGGCTTGTAAGGTGTATTCCACACAATGTTGTTGTGCTAATTAGCCCTGTGTTACTGTTTATGTTAATATATGTTGAATAGTCATTCCAATTAACTAGAAGCCTTAAAGTCTGACCCTGAAAAGCCTTTTCAGGCAGTCAACTAGTCTGGGCAATGATTAAGATAATTAGCTCATGCTAATTAGGTTAGCTTTTAATCATCTGGCTATATATGTGTGTGAAATGTCAAATAAAGCATTCCTGATTTACCCCAAGAACTAGTGCCGTCTAATTCTTGGGGGTTCCTATAACCAGATCCATTGGACTCATGTTCCAGGACTTAGGAAGCATTTACGGCGGACACCTTGAGTACAGGATCCGTCACATTGTTGGCAAGCAGTGGGATCATACTTCCTGCAGTCTGGGACATCCAAACCTCCACCTGGATCCAAGGTCCGGATAGCAGGAGAGGAGGAGAGGTACAGATACCAGCCGCCATGGAAGAGGAATTCAGGAGGAGGTTGCGAGAGATGCAGCTACAGCACAGAGGACCAGTATCAGAGCAGGTCCTGCTGGGATGGTTTGATTCTATTCGCTGCGAACTCTGGAAGGAAGCGCTAGCCTGTGAGCGGCGTCACCAGGGAAAAGTTCTCCCCTCCAACCAGGAAAGGTACTGGTCGCAGTATGGATTGCGGGTGCTGTTTTTGGGAGAAAAACCGCACAAGGAGCAGACAGCTGAATTAAGCAGGCTGATCTGGGCAGAGATGAAGCTGGATGAGAGTTACAGAGCCCTCCGGTGGCATGTATCAAAAGCATGCCCTTGGATAGCAGATGACAGCCCAACGGAAGGCTTAAGCTACGGCGGCCTGGGACTGTTGTATGTGAAGCTGACAGGGGACTCTAACTTTGGGAGTGATTTGGAGTGGCGGTTGGATGAAATCATGGATTTCAGAAAAGGGCTACTGAACGTCTCGGAAGTGCACTGGGCACTGGAAGATTTGGAGTTTCTGGCCGATCAGGAATGGGAGCTGGAGATCGCCTACAGACGGCTGCTAGACTCTGCTCAGCGCCAGGGCTGGGCTCCCTTTGCCTGGGACTATCAAGAAATACCAGTGGACAACTCTGGTCTGGCTGAAGAGTCAGCAATGTGGCAGAGTAACAGTGTGCTTTGCCAACCTGCCCCTACAGCTATGGACGCAGAGGTCTTATGGCGGATGCAGCAAGTGCTGACTGACCTTGATGATCCTGTTTCTGCATGGGATGATCTTGGATGGAGGAATGTGCCTGTCCAGGAGCATGCCAGGGAATCGGCAGTGGAAAATCTGGAAATTGACACCCCAGAAGCTGAAGTGCTGACAACCGGCCAGAGCTCTGCCAACCTCTGCTCAGCACTGATAGCATCTTCTGGGTTCCATGGACAGGAGATGGTGAATCTCTATCCCGAGACACCAGTTGCAGAAACTGGGGATTTGATAGACTTTTCCGCTGAGGAAGAAGAACCTGATGAGCCTCCAGCAGAAGAGCTGGTATTAGGGCCAAACTCCACTGTGCTCTGCCCAGCACCAACAGCAGTATCTGTGGAGTTACAAGGAACTTCCCCAGCTGAAGCGCTGGTCACCGGACAGAGGGTCCAAGACCTCTGCCCCACACCTGTGGCAGTTCCGGAGGCCCAGGGTGAGAAGGTGGCAATCACTCCCGAGCAGCAGCTTGGGACCCAAGGAGAGAATGCAATCTGCACTTCACAACTGCAGCTTGATCTGGTGTCGGTGGATGGGCCTGTGGTCTCCACTAACAGAAAACCAGCAGAAATGCTGGCAACCGGGCAGAGTGCTACCAACCCCTGCCCAGCATCGGTAACAGCTGCGGAGTTCCAGGGAGCTGGGGCAGTCGGCCTCTCTCCCCAACAGTTAGCTGGAGCAGATGATGTAGGGAAGCTCCTACACCCAGCTGAACTGCTGGCAACGGAACAGAGCGCTGCTGGCCTCTGCCCGCAACTAAAACAGGACAGATTTCCTGTAAAGGTGGATGGGAATTCAGTCTCCACCTGTATACCCCAGGGATGCTGGGCGGTCGGCCCAGATCCGCAACAGCAGGATGGAGTGAGCCCAGTCACCCTGTCTTCTCTCCAGCGGCTGAAAAGACTCCAGGGAGAAGGGCCAGTCCAGGCCTCTCCCCAGCGGCAGATATGTTCTATGAGAGAGGCAGAGGTTGGCTGGGTGAGTAATACTCTGTTTGAAACAATTTGTTTGGGGTACTGTGTGGGTACAGGCATTCGGGGACTGGAACTATGGACTAACTTCGGAGTCAACCCGTCTGGGGTCTCCTCCTGTGTTAGTCTCCTGCCGAAAGGGGAGAAATGTGACAGACCTAGCCGGGATACGGGCTTTTTGAGAGGACTACATGCTAGCCTCCTGCCAGCTGATTACGGGCCCCCCAAAATACACTCTCTGTATATGCATTTGGCATTAGAAATAGACTAGCATCTGACAGCTTGTATCCCATTCAATGTCATGAACTCAAGCCACCTGTCTATTGTGTAAATGAGGCTGGTCTGGCTTGTAAGGTGTATTCCACACAATGTTGTTGTGCTAATTAGCCCTGTGTTACTGTTTATGTTAATATATGTTGAATAGTCATTCCAATTAACTAGAAGCCTTAAAGTCTGACCCTGAAAAGCCTTTTCAGGCAGTCAACTAGTCTGGGCAATGATTAAGATAATTAGCTCATGCTAATTAGGTTAGCTTTTAATCATCTGGCTATATATGTGTGTGAAATGTCAAATAAAGCATTCCTGATTTACCCCAAGAACTAGTGCCGTCTAATTCTTGGGGGTTCCTATAACCCAGATCCATTGGACTCATGATTCCAGGACTTAGGAAGCATTTACGGCGGACACCTTGAGTACAGGATCCGTCACAGCGTTTCCAATGATACCATTTTAAACACTCATGCTAATTTATATTATTACAACCACAACAATAACAAATATTACTACTGATATGACTACTACTGCAAACAACTATAATCTATAAATATATATATATATATATATATATATATATATATATATATATATATATATATATATATATATATATAGTAGAGTATATATCCAATGTTACCATTTTAAATACTCATCATAATCATAATTTATAATATTACAGCTACAACCATAACAACTACTATAACTACTACTAATCTATATATATAAAAAAAAATATATATATATATATATCTAATGTTACCATTTTAAGTACTCATCATAATTTATAATATTACAGCTACAACCATAACTATAACTACTACTTTTATGACTACTACCGAAAACAACTATCATCTATAAAAAATGTCATAATTTCCAATGTTACCATTTTAAATACTCATAATTTATAATATTACAGCTACAACCATAACAACTACTATAACTACTACTAATCTGTATATAAAAAAAAAAAAATATATATATATATATATATATATATATATATATATATATATATATATATATATATATATATATATATATGAGTAGTATATATCCAATGTTACCATTTTAAGTATTCGTCATAATTTATGATATTACAGCTACAACCATAACAACTACTATAACTACTACTACTTTTATGACTACTGCTGAAAACAACTATCATTTATAAAAAAATTCATGATTTCCAATGTTACCATTTTAAATACACATGCTAATTTATATGAATAAATATAAATCTATATTATGTTTCTTTATATTGCTAATGTATAGAAATAAATGAATATTATCACAACTACAACAACAATTACTATTACTACCACTATTTTCACTACTGCCATGACTACTATCTATACTACTAATCTATAATATATTTATGATTTATCTATAAAATTGTAGCGTGATATAATACTACTATTAATGCCCCAAATGTATTCCACACCCATAAATGATTTTATTTTATAAAATATACTCCCAATCTAAATATTTCAATATTTCTATTCTATTGTTTTTAATATTGCAAATAAATTCCAAATAGCTTTTTAATATTTCAACAGTATAGCATAAATCATCGTAGGGAATTTATTGCGAATAGCCCTATTCCCCACCCATAAATTATTTTATTTTATAAAACATATTTTTTAATATTGCAAAAAAAATTCCAAACAGCTTTTTAATATTTCAACAGTATAGCATCAATCATCCTTGGAAATTTATTGCGAATAGCCCTACATCTATTGTCTTTGCAAGAAATAAATATGTTTATATGACGTATGTGCAACTACTTTTGCGCTGCTTTAATTAATAAAAAATAAATAAAATGCAAGTTGTCCGAATAAATCTGCTTAAGCTTCTGCCAACACGAATACATGTACACACACTACAAAAGTCGTATAATTTACCTTTTGAACCCCCCCCCCCCCCTGTCCCTTTAGATTGTAAGCTCTACGAGCCAGGCCCTCCTGTACCTTTTGTATTGAACTGTACTATAATTGTGTTGTCCCCCCTATACATTGTAAAGCGCTGCGTAAACTGTTGGCGCTATATAAATCGTGTATAATAATAATAATAATTTAAAAAGAGTGACACACTGCTAATATACAGATACATATGAAATAAAAATCAATATAATATTCTAAATATCATAACAAACAGCAAAGTCTAAAATAATCAATGTTTATAAGGTGTTTATATAATTACTGTTACTGAATTTTATATATTAGTTTAATTAATTGTTAAAAGTAAACATGGAACTACTGATTTTAGTGAATGAATTAGTCATTTTATAGCATGGGTCAGTAAGTGATTGTATTTTCAACCAAGTCTATCCATCCTTACCAAAGCAGACAGTTTCCAGTAGTCGTGCAGAGCTGTGATCTCACTTCTGAGCTGTGCGGGGGTCTTTTTTATATAGCAGCTCAGCCAGCAGCCTGGGAGTGGCGAGCAGCCACAGGACACAGAAGAAACCAGATCTGAGAGAGCAAAAAAATAAAAAAAAAAAATAAAAAAAAAACACCGCCTGTAGATGGCACACAGCAGGGCAAAGAGCATCCCTAGAAGTAACTTTGCATCTTTGTAAAGCCAGCTTTAGGTGGATAAGACTTTGTATTGATGGAAACAAATAATAACTACAATATTAAGGAAAATTAAAGTATATTTTCATATATATATATATATATATATATATAGAAAAATTTAAAAAATATATATATAATATATAAAAAAAATTATAAAAAAAATAAAAAAAAATAATTAGAAAATAATAATTATATATATATATATATATATATATATATATATATATATATATATATATATATAATTATTAATTTATTTTTTTATTTTTTTTTATATTTTTTTATTTTTTTATAATTTTTTTTTTTTTACTGGTCCTGTTGCTCCTGTGTTTCCAAGTTCTGGATGTTCCTATTTAATCCGCGATTAATACTTCTTTTATGTCCTAGCACGATGCAAGCCAATAGGTATCATACAGATGGCAGCATCTGAGAATAATAGCCAAGGATAAACAACCGAATTTGGATCTGGAGGACGCCACTGAGGCCATGAGTGGTACTTATTTATTTGTTTCAATAATTGTTAGCTAGACATAAATTCATAATTATAAAAGTGGAACTAAATTCTCTTAACCACTTATGCCGGACTTTCCGGCAAACTAGGTCCGACGGTCTTCCCGACGGACTTTCGGCGGAGTTCCGGCGGACTTTCCGAACGAACGGACTTGGCCACACACAGGACCGTCTTTAATATTGATTGGACCCTGGGCAAACGTTTTCTTGCCCCCCCCCCCCCATACAGTTTCGCTCTCCACATACAATAAATAGCAGCTAGACTTAAAACCAGTTTACTGTATCAGATCAGGAAGCGATTGGTTGCAAGAGGTTACAGTGTATCATTACCGCTCACTGACTGGTTGCTAGAGGTTACATCACATTACGGCTCACTGATTAGTTGCTAGATGTTATAGCACATGAGTTCTGCTTGTTGATTGGTTGCTAGAGATTACTGTACAGTAATACTGCTCACTGATTGGTTGCTAGAGGTTACAGCACATCATCTCCTCCTATGATATACATATGAATGCTGCCTTTATTTACATATCTATGCCGTCGGATGCAGCTATTTACATATGAATGCCGGTTATTTACATGTAAACACTGGGTCTGCAGGTGAGTCATCTGTACACAACAAAAGGGCAGAGCTGGGCAGCATTAGTAGCAGCACTTCACACTGAGATATCAGGACACAGCAAGGGAAGTAAGCAAGGCAAGTATGAGGCAGCTGCTTTGGGCTCCACAACAATGACAGGGCCCAGGGCAGCTGCCCCTTTTGCCCTGCCTTAAATATGGCCCTGGCCACACACGAACGGACCAAGTCCGTTCGTTTTGAACGTGGTGACATAAACAGGACAGAAAAAGAAAGTTCAATAGACGGTAGCCAATAGCTGCCCTTGCGTCGTATTTGGTCTGTCGAACCAGGACACAGACAAACGGTTTTCCCGATTTGAGTCCATCGGAATTGAGTCCGTCGGATAGATTTGAAACATGTTCTATTTCTAGGTGCGCTGGATTTTATTCCCGAAAAACAAACAGATTAGCCCACACATGATTGGATGGTTCCGACAGAGTAATCCCGTCGGACCTAGTTTGCTGGAAAGTCCGGTCGTGTGTACGCGGAATTAAGGGCCGAGCCTCTTTCTGAGATTTGTTGTTTACAAGTTAAAAAGATAAATTTTGCTAGAAAATTACTAAGAAACCCCAAACGTTATCCATTTTTTTCTAACACCCCAGAGAATAAAATGGCGGTCGTTGCAATACTTTAAATCACACCGTATTTGGGCTGAGGTCTTATAAGCGCACTTTTTTGGGAAAAAATACACTTTTTTGAATTAAAAAATAAGACAACAGTAAAGTTAACCCAATTATTTTTTATATTGTGAAAGATAATGGTACGCCAAATAAATTGATACCCAACATGTCACGCTTCAAAATTGCGCCCGCTCGTGGAATGGCGACAAACTTTTACCCTTAAAAATCTCCATAGGCGATGTTTAAAAAATTCTCCAGGTTGCATGTTTTTAGTTACAGAGGAGGTCTAAATTAGGCTAGAATTATTGCTCTCGCTCTACCGATCGCGGTGATACCTCACATGTGTGGCTTGAACACCGTTTTCATATTTTTTCATATGTGGGCGCTACTCACGTATGTGTTCGCTTCTGCACGTGAGCTCGGCGGGACGGGGCGCGTTTAAAAAAAAAAAAATAAAATTTCTTATTTATTTTACCTTTTATTTTTTATTTTTACACTGTTTTTGAAAAAAAATAAAAAAATGTTGTCACTTTTATTCCTATTACAAGGAATGTAAACATCCCTTGTAACATAAAAAAAAGCATGACAGGACCTTAAATATGAGATCTGGGGTCAAAAATTTACACAAAATGCAATAAAAATAAAAAAAAATTCCCATTTAAAAAAATAATTTAAAAAAAAAATGTCCCTTTAACCACTTGCCGCCCGCCCTATAGGCAAATGACATCCACAAAGTGGTTTCAAAATCCTGACCGGACTTCATATGACGTCCTCAGGATTTTGAGCCGATGCGGGCCCCCGGGGGCGAGCATCGCGGCGATTGTTGTTGCGGGGTGTCAGTCTGACACCCCGCAACTACGATCTCAGTAAAGAGTCTCCGACGGAGACTCTTTACCACGTGATCAGCCGTGTCCAATCACGGCTTATCACAGTGTAAATAGGAAGAGCCGGTGATCGGCGTAGAGGAGGAGAGCCAGAGGAGAGGAGAGCCAATCGGCTGCTCCTCTGACAGGGGGGTCTGTGCTGATCGGTTATCAGCGCAGCCTCCCCGAGGATGCCCACACTGGACCACCAGGGACGCCACCAGACCACCAGGGATGCCCAGCACCAGGTATGCCACCGTAGACCACCAGGGATGCCATTCAGTGCCCGCAATGGATGCCAATCAGTGCCCACAATGGATGCCAATCAGTGCCCACAATGGGCATCACTGTTTGGCATGCATTATTGTTTGGCACTGATTGGCATCCATCAGTACAAAACCAAAAAATACAATGCCGCCTATCAGTGCCCATCCGTGCCACCTATAAGTGCCCATCCATGCCGCCTATCAGTGCCCATCCATGCTCATCCATGCCGCCTATCCATGCCCATCCATGCCGCCTATCCATGCCAATCCGTGCCAGCTATCAGTGCCAATTTGTGCCACCTATCAGTGCCCATCCGTGTCGCCCATAAGTGCCACCTATCAGTGCCCATTAGTGCCACCCATCAGTGCCACATATCAGTGCCCATCAATGCCACCTCATCAGTGCCACTTCATTGGTGCCACCTCATCGGTGCCCATCAGTGCCGCCTTATCAGTGCCCGTCAGTGCAGCCCCA
>JAQSEC010001143.1:0-13638 GCA_028564925.1 Lithobates sylvaticus | reverse complement strand
CGCCCCTGCGTTTTTTTTTTGCGCTATAAACAAAAAAGAGCGACAATTTTGAAAAAAAACGCATTCTTTTTTATTTTTGCTATAATAAATATCCCCCAAAAATATATAAAAAAACTTTTTTTTCCCTCAGTTTAGGCCGATACGTATTCTTCTACATATTTTTGGTAAAAAAAAATTGCAATAAGCAAGTAATTATTGATTGGTTTGTGCAGAAGTTATAGCGTTTACAAGATAGGGGATAGTTTTATAGCATTTTTATTAATATTTTTTTTTATTAGTAATGGCGGCGATCAGCGATTTTTATTGTGACTGCGATATTATGGCGGACACATCGGACATTTTTGACACATTTTTGAGACCATTGTCATTTATACAGCAATCAATGCTATTTAAATGCATTGATTCCTGTGTAAATGACACTGGCAGTGAAGGGGTTAACCATTAGGTGGCAGTGTAGGGGTTGTCTAGAGGTGTGTTTCTTACTGTGGGGGGGTGTGGCTGTCAGCTAGTGAATGCTGATCTCTGCTCCAATCACAGGGAGCAGAGATCGGCGTCACTAGTTGCTAGGCAGAACGGGGAGATGCTGTTTATTTCCGCATCTCCCCATTCAGCCTTCCCGTGAGACGATCGCGGGTATCCCCGCGGCGATTGAGTCCGCGGGACCCGCGACCGGCCTCACAGGGGTCCCGACTGGCGCGAGCGCACGCCACAGCATCTTAAAGGGGACGTACCTGTACTCCCTTATGCCTGTCCGTGCCATTCTGTCGACGTACATCGTCTTGCGCCAGTCGGCAAGCGGTTAACCACTTAAGAACCGAAAGATTTTCCCCTTTAATGACAGGCCATTTTTTGCGATACAGCACTGTGAGGCTTTAACTGACAATTGCGCGGTCATGCGACGCTGTACCCAAACAAAATTGACGTTTTTTTTTTTTTGCGCTATAAACAAAAAAAAAACGTAAATTTTGAAAAAAAAAACAATATTTTTTACTTTTTGATATAATTAATATGCAAAAAATAAAAAACACGAATTTCTTCATAAGTTTACGAAAATATGTATTCTTCTACATATTTTTAGTTAAAAAAAAAAAACGCAATAAGCGTATATTGATTGGTTTGTGCAAAAGTTATAGCGTCTACAAAATAGGGGATAGATTTATGGCATTTTTATTGTTAATTTTTTTATTTTTACTAGTAATGCCGGTGATCAGCGATTTTTAGCGGGACTGCAACATTGAGGCAGACAGATCAGACACTTTTGACACTTTTTTGGGACCACTGACAATAATACAGCGATCAATGGTATAAAAATGCACTGATTACTGTATAAATTACAATGGCAGGGAAGGGGTTAACACTAGTGGTGATCAAGGGGTTAAATGTGTTACCTGGGAGGTGTTTCCAACTGTGGATGGAGTGTACTTACTGGAGGAGGAGAGAGATCGCTGTTCCTGATCACTAGTAACAGATTATCACTCTCTACTCTCCTGTCCTAACGGGGATCTGTTTGTTTACATTGACAGAGCCCCGTTCTGGCTCTCTGTGGAGCGATCACAGGTGACCGGCGTACATCGTGGCTACTGGCCACGCGCATTGGTTGGCCCGCCGTGCAGCATTCTATAGCTCTTAAAAGAGCCAACTTACACATATGATGATTTGTGGGAACAAGCCGACCTGCCGCAGGATAAGGATGGGGGCTGATCGGCAAGTGGTTAATGTGCTTTTTCTTGAGCCACTCCTTTGTTGCCTAGGTGGTATGTTTTGGGTCATTGTCATGCTGGTAGACCCATCCACGACCCATCTTCAGTGTTCTGGCTGAGGAAAGAAGGTTCTCATCCAAGATTTTATATTACATGGCCCCATCCATTGGCCCCTCAATGCCGCAAAGTCGGCCTGTACCTTTAACAGAGAAACAGCCCCAAAGCATAATGTTTCCACCTTCATGCTTGACTGTAAGTATGGTGTTCTTAGGGTCATAGTCAGGATTTTTCTTCCTCCAAACACAGAAAGTCGAGTTGATGCCAAAGAGCTCAATTTTGGTCTCATCTGACTACAGCACTTTTCCCAATCCTTCTCTGAATCATTTAGATGTTCAGTGGCTGTCAGGAAGATCCTGTCAGAAATAGGCAAGTTAGACCTGTTGGTGTGCAATTGCAGGTGCCTATGCATCTGGTGGGTTATTTAAACCTGTCTGACATAGGCAACGTTGCTGTTTGCTCTGCAGCTCTGGGTATGTGTTCCCTGAAAATCCGATATCTGCTCCTGTTTGACCCGGCTTGTTTTAAGACCGTTCCTGTTATCTGCCTGCATCTGACCCTTGGCTTGTTTGACGATTCCTCTGCCTGCTCCTCTTGTACCTCTGTTTGCCAGCCTGATTACCAATCCGGCCTGCCTGACGCTCCAAGACTCTCCTTCAGTCTGCTATACTTACCTGCTGAAGCCATCCAGTTCCAGTCCCGGTTAGTCTCACCTGTCTGCTGATCCATTCGGTGTCTGCTGGACTTGTCTGCTGTTCCATCCGGTCTGCTGGGCCATCCAGTCTGCTCACCTGTCTGCTGATCCATCCAGTCTGCTGGGCTTGTTTGCTGAGCCATCCCTGTCTGTTGATCCATCCAGTCTTCTGATCCATCCAGTCTGCTGGTCCTGTCTGCTGAGCTGTCCAGTCTGCAGTGCCTGTCTTCTAACCATCCTGTCTGCTGTGCCGGCCATCTGATCCATCTGCTGTTGATCCTGCCAGGCACTTGTACCACTCCTCACTCCTGCACCAATGTCTTCTCTATCAGGGGCCTCGAGTCGGAGGCGTAAGAGAGGCCATCCTCTGCAATTCAGGCTCACCCTTAGGTACCTAACAGTGTCAAACTTCAGAGGGGCCTGTATATGTGCCTCCTTGAGGAGGGGGATCTTGCAGGTGCTGCAGGATTTCAATGATCAAAACCATTGTGTTACCAATGGTTTGTTTGATGACTGTGGTCCCAACTTTGTTGATATCATTCACAAGCTCCTCCCGTGTAGTTCTGGGTTGATCCCTCACTTTTCTCATAATCATCTTTACCCCATGAGCCAAAATCTTGCATGGAGCTCCAGACCAAGGGCGATTGATGGTTATTTTGTATTTCTTTCATTTGCTCCAACAGTTGCCTCCTTCTCACCAAGCTTCTTGCTGATTGTCTTGTAGCCCATTCCAGCCTTGTGCAGGTCTACAATCTTGTGCCTGACGTCCTTTGACAGCTCTTTGGTCTTGCCCATCATGGTGGGTTTGAATGGAAGAAAGAGATTCTGTGAACAGGTGTCTTTTATACACATGTTGCACTGTAATTGAAACATCACTGGTTGCACTGTAATTCTGCTACAGTGCCTTGAAAAAGTATTCATACCCCTTGACATTTTCCACATTTTGTCATGTTACAACCAAAAACATAAATGTATTTTATTGGGATTTTATGTGATAGACCAACACAAAGTAACACATAATTGTGAAGTGGAAGGAAAATGATAAATGTTTTTTCAAATTTTTTTACAAATATATATATGTGAAAAGTGTGTCGTGCCTTTGTATTTCAACCCCCCTCAATACTTTGTAGAACCACCTTTCGCTGAAATTACAGCTGCAAGTCTTTTTGGGGATGTCTATACCAGCTTTGCACATCTAGAGAGTGACATTTTTGCCCATTCTTCTTTGCAAAATAGCTCAAGCTCTGTCAGATTGGATGGAGAGTGTCTGTGAACAGCAATTTTCAAGTCTTGCCACAGATTCTCAATTGGATTTAGGTCCGGACTTTGACTGGGCCATTCTAACACATGAATATGCTTAGATATAAACCATTCAATTGTAGCTCTGGCTGTATGTTTAGGGTCATTGTCCTGCTAGAAGGTGAACCTCCGCCCCAGTCTCAACTCTTTTGAATACTCTAATGCCGCGTACACACGACCGGACTTTCCGGCAGACTAGGTCCGAAGGGATTAGTCCGCCGGAAAAATTGTGTGTGGGCTAATCCGATCATTTTTCCGGAAAAAAATCAGACAGACCTAGAAATAAAACATGTTTTAAATCTATCCGACGGACTCAATTCCGACGGACTAAAATCGGGAAAACCGTTCGTCTGTGTGCTGGTCCGATGGACCAAATACGACACAAGGGAAGCTATTGGCTACTGGCTATTGAACTTCCTTTTTTAGTCCCGTTTACATCATCACGTTCAAAACGAACTGACTTTTGAATGGACTTTCGAATGGACTTGTGTAGGGCCAAGTCCGTTCGTTCGTTCGAAAAGTCATTCGGAACTCCCCGAAAGTCCATCAGGAAGACCGTCAGACCTAGTTTGCTGGAAAGTCCAGTCGTGTGTACGCTGCATAACCGGTTTTTATACTTATTTATTTATTTTATTATTTATTTATACTGAGATTAAATTACACACAGGTGGACTCTATTTATTAATTAGGGGACTTCTGAAGGCAATTGGTTCCACTAGATTTTATTTAGGGGTATAAGAGTATAAAGAGGGCTGAATACAAATGCATGCCACACTTTTCATATATTTAAAAAAATTAAAGGAACACTTTGAAAACACATCAGATCTCAATGGGGAAAAATATCATGCTGGACATCTATACTGATATGGACTGGGTAATGTGTTAGGAACGAAAGGATGCCACATCATTTGATGGAAATGAAAATTATCAACCTACAGAGGGCTGAATTCAAAGACACCCCGAAAATCAAAGTGAAAAAATGATGCAGCAGGCTAGTCCATTTTGCTGAAATTTCATTGCAGCAACTCAAAAATGGTACTCAGTAGTTTGTTTAGCCCCTACGTGCTTGTATGCATGCCTGACAGCGTTGAGGGCATGCTCCTAATGAGACGACGGATGGTGTCCTGGGGTATTTCCTCCCAGATCTGGACCAGGGCATCACTGAGCTCCTGAACAGACTGAGGTGCAACCTGGCGGCGTCGGATGGACCGAAACATAATGTCCCAGAGGTGTTCTATTGGATTTAGGTCAGGCGAGCATGGGGGCCATTCAATGGTATCAATTCCTTCATCCTCCAGGAACTGGCTGCATACTCTCGCCACATGAGGCCAAGCATTGTTGTGCACCAGGAGGAACCCAGGACCCACTGCACCAGCGTAGGGTCTGTCAATGGGTCCAAGGATTTCATCCCTATACCTAATGGCAGTCAGGGTGCCATTGTCTAGCCTGTAGAGGTCTGTGTGTCCCTCCATAGATATGCCTCCCCAGACCATCACTGACCCACCACCAAACTGGTCATGCTGAACGATGTTACAGGCAGCATAACATTCTCCATGGCTTCTCCAGACCCTTTCACGTCTGTCACATGTGCTCAGGGTGAACCTGCTCTCATCTGTGAAAAGCACAGGGTGCCAGTGGCAGACCTGCCAATTCTAGTGTTCAATGGCAAATGCCAATCGAACTCCAGGGTGCCGAGCAGTGAGCACAGGGCCCACTAGAGGACGTCGGGCCCTAAGGCCACCCTCATGAAATCTGTTTCTGATTGTTTGGTCAGAGACATTCACACCAGGGGCCTGCTGGAGGTAATTTTGTAGGGCTCTGGCAGTGCTCATCCTGTTCCTCCTTGCACAAAGGAACAGATACGGGTCCTGCTGATGGGTTAAGGACCTTCTATGGCCCTGTCCAGCTCTCCTAGAGTAACTGCCTGTCTCCTGGAATCTCCTCCATGCTCTTGAGACTGTGCTGGGAGACACAGCAAACCTTCTGGCAATGGCACGTATTGATGTGCCATCCTGGAGGAGTTGGACTGCCTGTGCAACCTCTATAGGGTCCAGGTATCGCCTCATGCTACCAGTAGTGACACTGACCCTAGCCAAATACAAAACTAGTGAAAAACTGTCAAAATAGATTAGAAGGGGAAAAAACGTCAGCGGCCTCCACCTGTAAAAAAAAATGTCAGTGGCCTCCACCTGTAAAACCATTCCTGTTTTGGAGGTTGTCTTTCATTTTTTGCCCATATAGTGCACCTGTTGTTAATTTATTAAACACCAAAGCAGCTGAAAATTGCTGATTAACAACCCCCCTGCTACTTAACTGACCAGATCAATATCCCAGGAGTTTAATTGACTTGATGCTATACTCTGATGCTATTGTTTTCTGACAGGGGGAGGCTTCCCTGCCATCGGAATACGATCATTGCTACCGGCTATAGCCAGGGACAGTGATTATACAATAAAAACTCATCAGGCTGGTTGTACTGAGGTTGTTTGTTTAAATAACATGAACTTGGGCAAGCACGGCTTTTGCAGAGCCTGGGTGAAAAGAAAAAGCTCAGCATTCTGAGTGATCCACGCTACCTTGCATATTAGCTGGGTTGGATGGCGCATTTATCATCACAGGAACGAGAGTGCTCCTTCTTCCACAAATCTGCACCTGCAGTGTTCCTGTGATGATGGGGGTCGCACTCAAAAAACTATCCGTCTTAAACAAAGCTAATTTTCTCTATGCCGCACTGTGGTTTGGAATCAGTTAGGCTCCCTTAACTGTGCTGTAATTATAAAAGGTGAACTAGCCTTTTAAACCCTTTAAATTCCATGATGTAGGGTACAGGTATGATGTACTTTATTAAAATGTTTGGAAGGGAGCAAAGGGAAGTAAGCATAAGTAGCAGCTGGGCCCTCCATTGGCAAAGCACAGGTAACAGTATATACATCAAAATGCATTGTCAATGCTTTAAGGGTCCATTTCCTATATCTGCATAGTTTAAACTGTGGCTGCCTTTTTTTTTCTATGACTTTTCCAGTGGCCCACATATGGACAGAACATTTCTATACCTGCCACATTTCAGAGATGAGAAAGAGGGATACTTTCTAGCACAATGTATTTAAGAAATGCACACCCCCCCCCAATGTATCTAGGCAATGGACACACCCCTGCCATGCTAACAAAACATTAAGAATGTATATGCCCACAATTTGTAGAATCGTTTTTTTCCATCATTACATTTCCTTAATTCTGGCTTTTCAAAATCACAAACAAGATAACTAAGAGATAGGATGAAGACTTAGTGTAGAATAAGACTTTTAATAGTTGAATGGTACATTTTCATGGACATCTGTACGTCAGACCAAATAGAGGGACAACTGAAGAGGAAAGTGCAGTTAAGGAGATGGAGTAGACTAACTTCCATCAAAGGTTTATTCCACAAATATTTAAATAAAGGAAAAGGATTCTTTTTGGTATACTGCTTCCATTTAATTATACAAGAGTCTACATTCTAAAGCCCCATACACACGCTCGGACAATCCGCGGACCAGGTCGGTCGGATTCTGTCTGACGTACTTTGTCCGATGTTGGTGTTGCATACACACGGTCGGACTACGTTGTCGGAATATCCGGTCCGGAAGAACGTCGGGACGTAAGTCGTCGTCCACGAGATTACAAAAGGGAAGTTCAGCACCACGTCAGGCACCCGTTGGGCTCCTTCTGCTGATCCCGTGTTTATCGAGAGTTAGTGGAAGTTTGGTGACTTAAGATTCGCGCTTCTCAGTTTTCTGACTCAGATCGTTACTGCTCTTCAGTTTGTGCTTGTCGTGCGTATCTGTTTATTAGTGCGTGTAGTCAGTTCGCATTTGTTGGTCATTGCGGCCTATATCTTGATATAGGACGCTTTGATTTGCACTGCTTATTGTCTGCTCGTTGCTGGTATTCAGTTCGTTCTTTCAGGCCTTGCTGTTTATCGGTGCTTTCTGTTTGTCCGTTCTGACCAGCCGACCTTTTGTGACCTTCTGAGCGATGTTTCCCGTGCGTACTCGTTGCCGAGTTCGTGCTGTACGCGGAATTGGTGTCGGGCTTTTAGCTTTGACCCAAGACCCGTCCATGAACAGAGTGACGAGGAGTATGTGGACCAAGAATTGGTTGCTTCAGCGTGACCAGTTCTCGCACATGCCTTTGCTTCGTGAGATCCGGGAGAATAATCCTGATGATTTCAGGAACTTTCTCAGGATGACGGACCCCGATTTTCACCGTCTTTTGGCTTTGCTGACCCCCTTTATCAGCCGGCAGGATACCTGCATGAGACAAGCCATTACTCCGGAGCAGAGGCTTGTTGCCACGTTGAGGTACTTGGCGACAGGGAGAAGTCTTCAGGATTTGAAGTTCTCTTCAGGTATCTCTCCCCAGGCCCTGGGAATCATTATTCCAGAGACCTGTTCTGCCATCATTCAGGTCCTGCAGGTGGACTATATTAAGGTAACATTTCTACTTGACTATTCCCTTCTATGTATGCTCTGTTTGCTAATGTCTTGTATTTTTGACCTCCTTCCCTAATTACCATGATTGCAATATGTTCTAATATGCTGTGCCCCTTTTCTCCTTCATGCATTTTTCCCTTCACTTACCTCACCAGCATGCTCTTCTGCCCCAATAGACACCTATGGCCTAGTCACTTAATCAATGTCTTTTGTCTGCTGCATAGTATTGTTTGTCCCCAAACACCCCCTAAAATATGCACAAATGTTTGCTGTGTGGTTTACTTCATTTCGAGCCCCTTTAGAAATTTTTTTTTTTTTTGTTGGGGGGGGGGGGGGGGGGGGGTGGCAAACTCATTAGGAACCCCCTCCCCCAACTGCTCTGTCAGATGGTACCAATCCTTTATCTGCTGGCTTTCCCAAGGTCCATACACACTATATACCTACCTCTTTATAGTGGGCATCTTTAGGGATGAATTCAGCAAAGCATGTAGTGCAAGGGGCTGCCTCCATACATTCCATTTCCTAATTTTTTGTCTTCTTTCCCTCCTATTAGCTTTCTTGGTAATTTCAGAATGTCACAATGTGCCTGCCTTTTTTTGGGGTGGGGGGGGTTGAAATGTTATTTTATCTTTCCTGGGGGCTGCCAATAGTGTTAAGTACAGAGGGTCTGGCCAAACTAGCACACATTATTGAGCCATTTGCCAATCAATGAAGTGCAGAGGGTTACCTGCCCCCCCCCCAAAACCCTAGTTATTGCCAATGGCCCATCAGAAGTGTGGGGATTGATGGGGGGTGAGTCATCTGTGAAGGGGAGCCTCTACTTTTCTGTGCAAATACTTTCCAGCCTCCAATTTTATACAATGCTCTTGTTCCAAGATGTTGATTGTCTAATCTGCTTGCAATGTTTAGGTGCAAAGTGACTAATTATTTTTTCTTGTTTCACTCCACAGTTCCCTTCCATGCCACAGGAATGGCAGACTGTGGCCTCCCACTTTGCCAGCCGTTGGGACTTTCCTAACTGCGGAGGGGCAATTGATGGGAAACACGTCCGCATCGTCCCACCGCCCAACTCGGGGTCCTACTATTATAATTATAAAGGGTTTAATAGTGTAGTGATGTTGGCGGTGGTGTCGGCAACATACGAGTTTATGTATGTGGACGTGGGGATGAACGGCCGGATATCGGATGGTGGTGCCATTACGCACACGGAGTTCTACTGGCGTCTCCAAAGTGGCAGTCTGTGCTTCCCACCTCCAGAGGAGAATGCCGAAGGACTCCCTTCGTCTTTGTCGCAGATGAAGCGTTTGCGTTGACTCCCCATGTGATGAGGCCGTTCCCGATGAGGACCCTCACCCCGACCAGAGGGTCTTCAACTACAGGCTGTCCAGAGCCAGAAGAGTGGTGGAGAACACTTTTGGCATCCTGGCCAGCCGCTTCCGCCTGTTCCTGACGGCATTTAACTTGGCGGAATACAAACTAAACCACATAGTTCTTGCCTGTTGCATATTGCACAACTTCCTCAAAAGACATAACAGGAACTATGTGGTGCCCGTTGGCCCAGATGTGGAGGGCCCTCCAAATGCGGACCTCACAGCCCTTCGAGTGGCACGTCCAGGCTTGCCCCCTCTAAATGCCCGCATGGTCCGCGACCAATATATGGAGTACTTTGTGGGTAGGGGGGCCATTGCTCTGCCTGACGATGTGTGAGAGGCATTTTTTAATAAATCTGATATTTGAACCAACCTATGATTTCTTGTCATTTCAGTCTTGTTTTTAGCTTATTTTACCTTGACATTTTTTCCCTTTGCCTTCGACAGTGGGAATGCACTTTCTGGGCAAAAGGAGGTAACAGTCTCTTCTTCCCAAAAAGATTCTTCTCATGTTGTGTGTTTGCTACCTAATCTTTGGTCTAGAGAAGGTTTGTCCTGCATAACTGACAGCCAAAATACTCCTTTTCATCACCAGGTCTGACATGTGTGTATTCTGAAAAATGCTGTGCTCCGTGTTTTCGTACAAAGCACTGTGGGTGTCATTTACATAAGTCAAATCCGCTATGCTCTACAAGTGCATTGAAAAAGTTCCCTGGGCAAGACAATTGCAGTGCAAAGTGGATTTGCCTTTAGTAAATAACACCCATTGCCCCCCATATCCTTTACATTTTACATACATAATGCATTGTGTTTTTTAAATAAGGAAGCCACACATTTAGAAAAATAAAAAAGTTTACTAGGAAAACCTTCACAAGTGCGTTTACAATCTTCACGCCAAAACTGACAACATCTTGGTTATTTACAACATTGTTTACAAACATTCCGCAATTGGTAAAACCAGGCATGGAGCAAAACAGAACCTATGAACTAGGAAAGTTCAACTTTGTAAAGTGAAGACAAGATCAGACATGACTATATGTTCAAAGTGTGTTTGATCTTGCCTTCATCACATGGGGGGGTCACCCCCGGAAAGTGGAAATTTAGAACATGCACACAATTTGGGTCTGAAAATGGTCATTAGATGGTAAAACACATGCCTAGAAGCTTCAAAAGTGCCATTTTCCATCATGGGGATGAATGGACGTTTTTTGGGGGTGCAACCCCTTCACCACAACCACTTTCGTAGTTCGTAAAGTGTTTGCACCCCCAAAAAAACGTTGCCATTCATCCACCATGATGGGAGCTAGCACATGTGGACACAATGTGTGCATGTTCCAAATTTCACACAGTTTTTAAGTTGCAAATGTGTTCAGAAGCTGGCACAAATGTGTGTTAATTACGTTTTCATATTTTTCCTAAAACATCAATGATGTTCTTCAATTTTTGTTGAACATCATTGATGTTTTGCTTTATGTAATCTAGATCTCTATTGCAGACCATTATCTCTCCGATGAGTACGTGGGCACTCTCTGTGATAAAGTGCGATTTTTCTTCCACAACATCCACGTCACCTAAAAACCACAAACAAACAAAAATGGGGTGTTGGAAATGAGGCAGCCATACATGGATTAGCTTACCAGTAGCTGTGTTCTCCAACACTCACCTGTTGTGGTGACAATTTCTCCAAGTTCGATGATCTCTCCTTCCTCCTCCTCCTCCTCTGCTTCTGCTCTTTCCCCTTTTTTGGGAGGTGTTGGTTTGGGGGTTTCCTCAGACGGCCCAAGTTTTCGCTCCCCTATGAGAATGTACAAAAGGAAGATTTAGCAACACAATCTATTGAGGGCAGAAATAGGAAATGACAAACATTGCTTGAAAGTGACGAACACTATTTTAGTTTGGCCAGTTACAAATGTCAACTACATGAATGTAGTCACTTTGTAAAGGTGCTAAACTGACTAGCTTTTTGGTAGAAGTTTGTGTGATGGAGACCCCCCTCTAGTATCCACTGGAGCACATGTGTGGAAAAGCCTAATAAAAAGGGGTTTGGGTGTCCCAGCACTAGTGCTCTAGAGTCCAGATGGGTAAACAGCTACTGGGTGACCTCTCCTTTACATTGAATAAATTGTCTTTACATTCTTGATGACATTTCTAGTGAGAACAAACTTCCTTTCCCCAAAAAAAACACCAAACATCGTATTATAAGTGGCCGAACGATCGAGGTTGCGTACGATCGAATGGACACACACACGACCATGACAGTGGCAGAAAGATCGAGGCTGAGTACGATCGAATGCACAGACGAACCTGAAAGTGGCCATTTTGGAATGTACAACTTTGTAAAAATCAAACCACAATGGAGCAGTATGCAAGCAAGAAATCAAACACAAAACACAACTACTTACTTTTTAGAAGAATTCGCTTGATCTTTCTGTACTGATCGGCCTCCCTCAGTTTCAGGTCTGACCAGCGTTTCCTCAGTTGCTCCTTGGATCGTTGTACCCCAAACTGATTGTACAGCCTTCTCACAACTTTAGACATGATCTTGGCCTTGCGGACATTGGGGTTGAGGTAAGGCCCATACTTCCCATCATAGTCGCTCCTCTTTAATATGTCCACCATCTCCAACATTTCTCCAAATGACATATTGGAGGCCTTGAATTTCAGGCTCCGGGATCGGGACGTTTCTGCCTCCGGACTTTCCTCGTCCTTCTCCTCGTTGGTGGGATATTTGTGGCGCACCTGCTGTGTCCCCGCCATGTGCTCTCCCCACTGCGCCGTAAAGAGAAGGGGTGGGGAATAGACGAGAACGATCGTCAGGGGCGGGCGGAGTTTGACGCATGCGCACTGTATATAAAACGTCACACGCCTGTGTCGTAGCCACGATCTGGGAGACGAGGGGAGAGAAAACTCACACGAGACGATCGCTACAAACGAAGGTACAATTTGACGTTGGTACATAACTAGCCTAGACTGATTTGAACTTGAGGCTTCTTTATGGAGAAGATTAGGAGAGTTTAGACTGACATAATTGAGAGGGTTTTGTGTGGTGTTGTGTCTTGCAGAGATTATGCAGGGATTCAACGACGTGAGTTTTCTCCCCCTCTTCATTGCGAAATTCAGGGAAATTCCCCTTTTATGGCAGGGTAAACACCCACATTACACCAACAAACCAAAGAGGCACGCATCCCTGGAGGAACTTGTGGAATTTGTCAAGCCAAGGTTCCCCACGGCAACTGTTGATGATATAAGAAAGAAAATTGGCAGCCTGAGGAGTGCGTATATCAGGGAGCGGAAGAAGGTCGTGAAGTCTGAGGAAACTGCAACTTCAGCAGATGAGGTCTATGTGCCCAAGCTCTGGTACTATCAGAGTCTCCATTTTCTGAAAGACCAGACTGATGTCACGGAGCCAACCTCGACTCCTCCTTCCACGCTTCCTTGCGCGCAGGCCACCCCTGATGAGGCTTCCGAGGAGCAACCTGGGCCTTCCAGTATGGAAGAGGTGGAGGAGCCCAGCTTGTTCCAGGTATAGTAGTTTTGTTACCATTTATGGGAATAATGAATGATGTTCACTTAATTCAGGATCCCCAATTGCTTAGTTCCTAACGTGTTTGACATATCAACTGACAGTAGTGTTGGAGACATTTGGGGCCAGAATCTAAACTGCTGGGCTGAGAATTGTATGGTTTTCTATTTGTAAACATTTTGCACCAGTCACTAGATGAGAATTGTGTGTGTTTGATGAACAAATAACTGAAACTATGTCCCTTTTTCATACACAGGAAGACCTCAGCCAGGAGGTGGCTGTGGAAGGTGGCAGTCAGGAGGAGGCAGGGGTTAGTGGCAGCCACCAGCTGGGTAGTGGCAGCCAAGAGGGGGCTAGGCCGCGGAGCCTGACTGACACCCAAACCCCTCCCCTCCGCCTTCCGTACAAAAGGGCGAGAAGGGGGGGTTATGCGGCACAGTCAGCGCTCCGCATGATCAGAGAGGCTTCAGACTCCCTACATGCCACACCCGCCGACGAGGAGACCTTTGGCTCGGTGGTTGTC
>JAQSEC010000164.1:0-13500 GCA_028564925.1 Lithobates sylvaticus | reverse complement strand
TAACAGTGAAGACAACAGAGTAAGGCAGGGGTGCCCAACGACTGGCCCGGGGGGGCACATGTGGCCCGAGCCCTCTGATGTGGCCCGCAACCTCCTTCTCTGGGATGGTGGTTTGACAAGCCCAGATCGCAGGTTGCCAACCTACCATCCCAGAGCATCAGTGTTGTGAATGAAGCCGGTGGTAGAGAAAGCAAGAAGCTGCAGAGCCACATAAGCTGATGCTTCCTGTATAGCGCCAGCTCCTGTCACAATCAATACCAAATGCACTCTGCCTGGGACCGCAACAGCCTGGGAAAACTGAATGGAAGACTCTTATTAACCGCTTAAGGACCACCTCCTGCACATTTACGTCAGCAGAATGGCACGGCTGGGCAGATCAACGTGCAGGTACGTTGCCCTTTAAGAGCCCAGCTATGGGTCTCCTACACGCTCGCGACCCGGTCGGGAGCTCCGTGACGGCGGCCGCGGAACCAGCGGACCCAATCGCCGCTGGTGTCCCGCGATTGGGTCACAGAGCTGAAGAACGGGGAGAGGTCTGTGTAAACAAACCTCTCCCCGTGCTTCCTACTCTGCCTGTCACTGATCGGCTGTTCCCTGTCATCGGGAAAGCCGATCAGCGACGTCAGACGTAAAGCCACGCCCCCTAGTGTAAAAAAAAAAACACACACACACTGACGTAACCCCTCCCTGCCCCTAGTGGTTAACTCCTTCACTGCCAGTGTCATTCATACATAAGAATCAGTGCATTTAAATAGCACTGATTTCTGTATAATTGACAATAGTCCCAAAAATGTGTCAAAAATGTCCGATGTGTCCGCCATAATGTCGCAGTCACAATAAAAATCGCTGATCGCCGCCATTACTAGTAAAAAAATATATTAATAAAAATGCTATAAAACTATCCCCTATTTTGTAAACACTATAACTTTTGCGCAAACCAATCAATAATCGCTAATTGCGATTTTTTTTCACCAAAAATATGTAGAAGAATACGTATCGGCCTAAACTGAGGAAAATTATTTTTTTTTTTATATATTTTTGGGGATATTTATTATAGCAAAAAGTAAAAAATATTGCATTTTTTTCAAAATTGTCGCTCTATTTTTGTTTATAGTGCAAAAAATAAAAAATGCAGGGGTGATCAAATACCACAAAAAGAAAGCTCTATTTGTGGGAAAAAAAGGATGTAAATTTTGTTTGGGAGCCACGTCGCACGACCGCGCAATTGTCAGTTAAAGCGACACAGTGCCGAATCGCAAAAAGGGGCCTGGTCCTTTGGCTGCAAATTGGTCTGGGGCTGAAGTGGTTAAACATGTGGGCATAAAAAGAAATTATGCAAAAACGTCTCTGGCAGTGAAAGGGTTAAAGGAAACATTTCCCTTTGGGAAGATGTTACATGTTCCTGCAGCGGCTCAGCGATCCGAGTCCTCTGTGTGACAGCAGTGCGGGGAGAAGTTCCCTGTACCGGCTGTCACTTTATGAAAAGAGCGCGGCCGTGCCATTCATTCACAGAGTTCTGTCCTTTGCCGATGTCGGCTTGTAGTTTTCAATGAACTCCCACACCTCTGCTGAGCTCTCTGGTAGATGATTGGTTCTTCCTGTCACTGTAACTGTCTTCCCGTATAATGTACAGGCAGACAGATTACACGGACAGTCTGCAGGAGTCCTGCATAGCACCAGCCATCACCACATCATGGCTGCAATACTTTCCCGGCTCCTAAAAAAATAGGAAATTTACTTTTTCTTTACCTGCAGAAAATGTGCATTTAATAAGCCAAAGAAATTCCTAAAAGCACCAGATTTATATACGGTTTTGGTTGAAATCATTTTTTAATTTATCAGGACAAGGAGATCGTCATAAGAGACGAGGAGATTGGGACCCGATTTAGTCCCTCGGACAAGTTGTTTTTTCACAAAATGTCCACAACCCCGGAACTGTTTCTTCCATGATGAAGATCAGCCATGGAGTATATCTGAGGTGTATATCAGGGTGTGCTTCTTCCCCACATGAGAGCTGTGATGTCCAGCAACATTCATATAGAAGACATTTCCCGCACTCAAGGCACTAATACACCTTGAGGGTTGTGTGGGATCCCTGATGTACAGGAAGACAGGACTTCAGTGAGGAACAATTCCCTCACTCAGGACAGGAATACGGCTTCTGCTCCGTGTGAGATCTCTGATGTCTGTAAAGATTGGACTTCTGTGAAAAACATTTCCCGCACTCAGGACAGGAATATGGCTTCTCTCCTCTGTGAGATCTCTGATGTCTGTAAAGATTGGAATTATCTGAAAAACATTTCCCGCACTCAGGACAGGAATACGGCTTCTCCCCCGTGCGAGATCTCTGATGTGTGGAAAGTTCGGACTTCTTTGAAAAACATTTCCCGCACTCAGGACAGGAATACAGCTTCTCCCCCGTGTGAGATCGCTGATGTGTGGAAAGATTGGACTTCTGTGAAAAACATTTCCCACACTCAGGACAGGAATACGGCTTCTCCCCCGTGTGAGATTTCTGATGTGTGGAAAGGTCGGACTTCTTTGAAAAACATTTCCCGCACTCAGGACAGGAATATGGCTTCTCCCCCGTGTGAGATCGCTGATGTGTGGAAAGATTGGACTTCTGTGAAAAACATTTCCCACACTCAGGACAGGAATACGGCTTCTCCCCCGTGTGAGATCTCTGATGTGTGTTAAGATCAGACTTCACTGAAAAACATTTCCCGCACTCAGGACAGGAATACGGCTTCTCTCCTGTGTGAGATCTTATATGCACATGAAGAATGGATTTAAAACGGAAACACTTCCCGCACTCAGTACAGGAAAAGCTCTTCTCTGTTGGAAGGACGGCACCGTCCCTCACAGTCTGAGGTTCCTCAGGATAAGAGGAATACGATGGTCCATCTACACTGTGTGGTGCCGGATGGACATTTGAGGTAGTCGGGTTTTCTCCTGGACTATACTGTGTGATGTCCTCATCTTCTACTTTACAGTCTGGAGACAAAGTGAGACAATCCTCTGAGGTTTTCCTCATCTCCCGTCCATCTACTAAAATAGAAATACAAAGATTATTACTAGACATGAGCAGATTGGTTCCTGCTGTGCTCCAATCAAATCATCAGATATAAAATGTCCAGCTGGTAGGAAATGGGTGTAAGAAAAGAGAATCCATATTATGTGTATATATAGCAGTGGGTAGAGGGGAGAGAGCAGAAGTCAGGACTATGTAATGTACAACATATTGTATAAGATACAACAGATAGGACTATATAGTATCAGAATAATGTAATGTACACCATAGAGTATATAGTGCAGGGGTCAGGAGTATGTAATGTACAACATAGAGTATATAGTGCAGGGGTCAGGAGTATGTAATGTACACCATAGAGTATATAGTGCAGGGGTCAGGAGTATGTAATGTACAATATAAATTATACAGTGTAAGGGTCAGGACTCATAATATTGGTATTCAGTAATCAGTGGAAGATGAAATGTTTCCATGAGACAAGTTGCAGAGGTCCCACACCGCTGCCTCCCATCTCCTGAGACTGCACTCAGTGACTTGGGTCTGAGACTATACAGACATATCCCTCCACCCGGCACAGCCAGCAGACAACAGAGCAAGTAATCCTGGGGGGATTGTTACATAGTAGGTGAGGTCGAAAAAAGACACAAGTCCAACCTATGTGTGTGATTATATGTCAGTATTACATTGTATATCCCTGTATGTTGCGGTCATTCAGGTGATTATCTAATAGTTTCTACTATCGATGCCCCCCGCTGAGACCCCCGCCTGTGGAAGGGAATTCCACATCCTTGCTGCTCTTACAGTAAAGAATCCTCTATGTAGTTTAAGGTTAAACTTCTTTTCTTCTAATTTTAATGAGTGGCCACGAGTCTTGTTAACCTTCCTTCCGCGAAAAAGTTTTCTCCCTATTGTGGGGTCACCAGTCCGCTATTTGTACATTGAAATCATATCCCCTCTCAAGCGTCTCTTCTCCAGAGAGAATAAGTTCAGTGCTCACAACCTTTCCTCATAACTAATATCCTCCAGACCCTTTATTAGTTTTGTTGCCCTTCTTTGTACTTGCTCCATTTCCAGTACATCCTTCCTGAGGACTGGTGCCCAGAACCGGACAGCATACTCCAGGTGCGGCTGGACCAGAGTCTTGTAGAGCGGGAGAATTATCGTTTTATCTCTGGAGTTGATCCCCTTTTTAATGCCAATATTCTGTTTGCTTTGTTAGCAGCAGCTTGGCATTGCTGAGCCTATCATCTACTAGGACCCCCAGGTCCTTTTCCATCCTAGATCCCCCCCAGAGGTTCTCCCCCCAGTCTATAGATCGCATTCAGATTTTTGCCACCCAAATGCATTATTTTACATTTTTCTACATTGAACCTCATTTGCCATGTAGTTGCCCCTCCCCCCATTAATTGTTCTGTCAGAGATCATGCTATACCTGGGCATGAGGTATAAGACCCAAAGCACATGCCCAAGGTGCCTAGGTAGAGCAACATTTATGGTGAAAATCAACCTTTTGCTGCCAGCTGAACCCCAGAATTTCCATAAATGCAGTCTAGATACATAAATTGTGTCTGCAGCACAGAGAAGGAAGATTATCACCCAGTCCCCGCCCTACTCTGGACCAATCAGTGAGCAGTATGGGTGGAGGAATGTATTTAGTGTTAATGACCCACCTGTGCTGATCTCTGTAGGAGTGTCCTCCTCTATAAATGTCCCCGTTATTCCATCCTCCTCCATAGACTGCTGATCATCCCTCACATACCTCTCTTCTTCTTCTGCCTTAACCTCAAATTCTATATCGATTGGATCTCCACTCTAAATCAAGAAAATCAAAGTGAATATTATTCGTAAACAATACGATTTACTATTGTGACATCACATAAAAAATCCACACATCCTCTTTAGGAGTCCATGTTCTAGATGCTCCATCCAACCAACCTTGTAACAGTGGGGGATGGTGTGATCTTCCTGTGTGGAATCCCGGGAATACAGAGGATGGGGACATCTCTCTGGTGGGTTCCTGGTATTTGGTGGCTCCATCTTATCCTTGTGTCCTTCTGAAAACTCCTCCATCACTCCATACTCCTCATCCTCCTCTTTATACTCTTCTTTAACATCAATATTATCATCCCCGAGGTTTCCACTCTGAATATATAATTAAACATTCATTGTAACAATCATGTTGTGTATAAATCAGAACTACCAATAATTGTCAATCATCTACCTGATGATGGTGGGGGATGGTGTGACCTTCCTGTGTGGAATCCCGGGAATACAGAGGATGGGGACATCTCTCTGGTGGGTTCCCATTACTGGATCCATCTGTAGGAAACACACACACTGACTGAATACATTGTTTCTATGTGTTTATCAGATGATGGGGGATCTAGGTGGAGCCTCCGTACTGCTCTCTCCTTTACAATAAAGTCTCCTCTTACCCGGTGATGTGAGGGGCGGCTGATTGTCCATCATGACGTCCTTGTAGAGATCCTTGTGTCCTTCTAAATACTCCCGCTCCTCCATGGAGAAATAGACAGTGACATCCTGACACCTTATAGGAACCTGACACACACAATGATACAGTCACCATCCAGACACATCCCTTGTCTGTTACTGGATAATGTCCCAGAATTCCCAGCACCGCTCACCTCTCCTCCATCATCTCTCTGGTGACTTCTAGAATCTTCTTTGTATTTCTCTATTCTATCAGGTAGGAAGGTGGAGGCAATGTGATGGTCATATGATCTCCAGACTTCACAGGAGGAAAACTCTAGATCTGAACACAAATGGTAAAATTAAATGATATTCCCAGAATCCTCCTCACCTCACCATTCAGGTCTCCATTTCATTAAAGCCCCACTTCAGGCTGAGGTATAAATTCACCACACAGGACCCCCACACTATGCAGGATAAAAGCTTGTAGCAGGTATTCTGACGTCATTACATACAATGCAGGACCAACAGTCCCACTTTGTAAGTGAAGATGGCAAGGGTCCTCCCACATCCTAAGAGCATCAGAAAAAAGCCAGATAGGGGGACATTGGTAGGAGGAGCTGTGAGGTCAGTGTGATGTCATAGGACATATAGACTCTGGATGGAGGGACATTGGTAGGAGGAGCTGTGAGGTCAGTGTGATGTCATAGGACATATAGACTCTGGATGGAGGGACATTTGGATGGGGGGATTTGAGGGGTCCTCTATATGAGACGAGAGCGCCCCCCCTCCTGAAACGTACCAGGCCACATGCCCTCAACATTGGGAGGATGCTTTGGACCCCCAAAGCACCTTGTCCCCATGTTGATGAGGACAAGGGCCTCATCCCCACAACCCTGGCCATTGGTTGTGGGGGTCTGCGGGCAGGGGGCTTATCAGAATCTGGAAGCTGGACTCCCTGATCCCGGCCACCCCCCCCCCCCCCTACCATTTCACCAAAAAAGTGACAAAATGGTAAAAATGACAGGAGAGAGTCTTTGACAATTCATTTATTAAAATCTTCTTCCTTCTGGTCTTCCTTCTTCCTTTCTTCATCTTCTCCTTCCGGCATCTTCTTCCATTTTCTTCTTCCATCTTCTTCTTCCTCCGATCCGCTTCTTCTTGCTCTGGTCTTCTCGGCCGGCATCTTCTTCTTGGGCCGCTCCTCGTAATGGAAGGCTCCCGCTGTGTGAGGCTTCGATGCGTCTGACAGGACTTTTATAACCCCATGACGTCCCCGTGCCGTCAGAGGGGGGCGGGGTCACCAGGTGGCCCCGCCCTCCGTTATAAAAGACCTGTCAGATGCAGCGAAGCCTCACAC
Source organism: Lithobates sylvaticus (assembly GCA_028564925.1). Taxonomy (NCBI): domain Eukaryota; kingdom Metazoa; phylum Chordata; class Amphibia; order Anura; family Ranidae; genus Lithobates; species Lithobates sylvaticus. The sequence goes on along the minus strand of JAQSEC010000164.1, from coordinate 6,682 downwards.
AGCAGAAGCCTCCCATTGCGAGGAGTGGCCCAAGAAGAGACGCCGACGCCATGGAAAAGGATGCCGGACGAGAAGACCAGAGCAAGAAGAAGCGAATCGGAGGAAGAAGAAGATGGAAGAAGAAGATGGAAGAAGATGCCAGAAGGAGAAGATGAAGAAACCGAAGGATGAAGAAAGGAAGAGGGAAGACCAGAAGATTTTAATAAAGGAATTGTCAAAGACCGTCTCCTGTAATTTTTACCATTTTTGTCACTTTTTTGGTGAAATAGTAGGGGTACTTTTGTACCCCCTTACCATTTCACACAGGGGGGGGATCTGGGGGTCCCCTTGTTAAAGGGAGCTTCCAGATTCCGATAAGCCCCCCGCCAGCAGACCCCCACAACCAATGGCCAGGGTTGTGGGGATGAGGCCCTTGTCCTCATCAACATGGGGACAAGGTGCTTTGGGGGGGACCCCAAAGCACCCTCCCAATGTTGAGGGCATGTGGCCTGGTATGGTTCAGGAGGGGGGGGCGCTCTTGTCCCCCCTCTTTTCCTGCGGCCTGCCAGGTTGCGTGCTCGGATAAAGGGTCTGGTATGGATTTAGAGGGGGACTCCACTCTATTTTTTTTTGGCCGGGGTTCCCCTTAAAATCCATCCCAGACCTGAAGGGTCTGGTTTGGATATTTAGGGGGGACCCCACCTCATTTTTTTTTAAATTTGAAGTGGGGTTCCCCTTAATATCCATAGCAGACCTGAAGGGCCTGGTTATTGAATTTGGGGGGACCCCCACGCTTTTTTTTTTTGTTATGAATGACTTTCAATGAATGACTGTTCTCTGTGTTACGGAGCCGACAATTCATTAGCCGCGAGTGATTTTAAATAGCTTTTTTTCCAAAAATGTCACTTTGTCATTCGAATCATTCGTTATATCCGCTATAATAATTTCTTTCGTATTAGTTGAAAATCTATATTTGGTAGTTGGATTCAAATAATTTGGAGCCGAAATTCGTAAACGAAAATTTTCCTGCAAAAATGACACTTTGTCATTCGAATCATTCGTTATATCTGCTATATGAATGAATGAATTACTTGTTTAGCGCTACCTATGCGAACTCAATCGCCTCAGGGCAGGTGTTTATCTGTGGTATAGTGCAGTCCTTGCCCTGTGGGGTCCCGACACGCTTACAAACATACACATACAACATACACATATTTGCCCAATTTTTATTGACAGGATCTAATTAACCTACCAGCATGTCTATAATAATTTCTTTCGTATTAGTTGAAATTCGATATTTGGTAGTTGGATTCGAATAATTCGGAGCCGAAATTCGTAAACTGAATTTCGTATTCCGTACAGAATTCGTATTCGAAAAAATTCCTACTACGGATTCGTAAGAATTTCGAAAAATTCGTACGAAACTAATTGCACATGTCTAACATTTAACCAGGATAGTTGACTGGAACATCCATCAAGATGTTAAAGACTGGGTCACACTAGAGCATTCTACTCCTCGCAATCACTGAGATCCCATCCATGGATACACTCACAACACATCCATACCCAAAACAAACAACACCCTTTAATTGGCCCCACACTGAAAATATTTCAAAACACATCCAAAGCCACAAACCCCAACCCGTGGCTGAGCCCTCTTACTCCACTACCTGGAAACCCTGAGTTCCCCCCCGGAACAAATGACACCTTCATTATTCATACTTGGCCCCACAAAGACATACGAACACACCAATTTTTCAATAGAGGAGGAACTTTCTGGTCACTGGAAGATCTGAATGCTACTCTATCTCCCAATCACATTCCAAGATGGACATACATACAACTGAAGCATTTCCTGACCAGAAGGTCTACTACACATCATTGGACGAGAGACTTAACCACCCTAGAAGAACTATGCTCCAAAAAAAAACCCAATGACATCTCATATCGACCCTCTATATATCCCTCTTTAAAGATGAATCAGCGTTCTCCAGCAAGGTGTTCTCTTCATGGGAGCAGATATCAAACGCACTGACTTTGAATGGGAAACTATATGTACATATATTCATAAGGGCTCCCTCAATGTAGCCACCCAAGAATGCGGATACAAGATCCTCTCAAAATGGTATAGGACCCCATCGCTGCTCCACAAATTCTCGTGCTCTACCACAAATAGATGTTGGCGATGTGACACTGAAGAAGGTACCTTACTTCATGTTTGGTGGTCGTGCCATGTCATCCAGACTTTTTGGAGGACAGTTCATGACACCATTACCTTAATCACATCTCATATCAATGGCTTTTCCACTGCAACCTAGCTTCTGCACCACACCAAGACCCCCAAAAGACAATACCTCAAATCACTCAACATGTTTATGATAAACGCAGCGAGACAATGTATCCCATGCCATTGGCGTTCTCCAGCAGCTCCGACGGGAGAGGAGTGGTACCGTAGACTGAACAACATTGAAAAGATTGAAGAACTTATCAGCATCTCACACGAAACACTATCCAAATTCACAGCAACATGGTACAGTTGGCAGCGTTTCTTTCTTTCTTTCTGACAAACACAAATCAGGTTCCTATTGAAATCCTTATAGGGAAACGGGACCTACAAACCCACATCACAAAGATATACCTCCCTGAATATAATAATCACTAACATCAATCCCAGACGAATAAAAAGTTAATCTGAGAAGCCAATTTTTGTTATCCCCTCCTATAACCACACCTCATGTGTCTTGAATAGATTCTCTTTTTATAAATTACTGTACTGAACACAGCATTAAGTAATCTGTATACAACACAACATTGAATACAAATATTATAAAATTAAACTCAATTCATTATGATTTGTACCCCATCGATGAACAAAAGTTTTCATGTCTAAGTACCCTTGTTTTGACAAACCCTTTCGACCACTGCGTCCGCCAAGTAAGCCACGGCTCTACCAATCCACTCCAAGGAGTCCAAGACCTGTTTGGACTTGGAAGTTCGCGACACATGGCCCATCAACTTTGTGACCCACATGTCTGTGTTCCTGGCCACACAAACCGATGCCAAGGCTGGACTCATGGCCGCAGCATTGGCCTCCCAGGCCCTGCGCAGAAGGGTCTCAGACCATCGGTCCATTTGGTCCCTGATATTGCCTGCATCCTCAAAGGAGAGGTCAGATTGTTTGGACACCTGTGCTAGGGAAGCATCTAGTCTGGGTGTCTTAAAAAATCTTTCCTCCTCTTCATCCTTGAAGGGGTACCTGCTTTTCCAGGTCTTACATTTTAAGAGCTTCCTCTCAGGCTCCTTCCATTCTCTCAGAATAATGTCTTTGAGGGCCTGGTGGATTGGGAGAACCCTGCATTGGGGTTTAACCAGGCCTCTATACATCCTGTCCTGGGCAGAAAACTGAGCTCTTGGATCTCTTCTGACGCATACACTGCTCAAAGGAGACCCTCCATATCATCTGCAGAAAAGATGTGTCTGCCTGGTATGGAGTCCTCTTCCTCTTCTTGGCTGTCCTCCATTTCCTCCCCCTCATCAGAAAAGCTCAGATCGGAGACCTCTGTCTCCTCCTCCTCAGAGTCCCGAAAGGGCAGTGACCGCAGGGGTTCCGGGTGTCTAAATCTGCCACCTAAATCCCGAGTTTCTGCTCTATTAGTGGGGGGGGGGGGGGGGGCTCCTGTGAGGATGAACCTTCCCCTGCCTGAGCCCTACTAGAGCAGGTCTCAGGTTCCCTGGGTTTCAGGATTGCCTGGAAATCCTTGAGGGTCGTTAACATCTCTATCTGTATGGAGAGAAAGTCCCTCATGACCTGAGAGGTCTCCTTACCAGCTAACTTGTGGATACACTTGTAGCAAAAGGGTTTTGTGTGGTCCTGTGACAACTTGTCGTTACAGTAGCCACACCTCTTGGAACGGGAAGGGGTTTTAGACTTAGGACGGCTGGCGACCACCTGGGCAGTAACGTCCTCCCCTGAAAGAGACACATTTTCACGCTTACTTCAAACAGAAATGACCGGCTACTGTACCCTGCAGGGGTAAGAGTTAGGGGGACCCTCCCCCTCATTACACCTGCCAGCTAGGTAGACTCACCCCCTGTGGTCTCCTCCACTGCTGTTGCCGCTGCTGGCCCCTCCTCTCGCTCCATTTCTACACCGCAGCTTGTCCTGCTGAGTGGTGCTTGATGCTGGCCAGAGCAGGCTGTAGACACCCGCCTCCACTGACGGCCAGACCTCTGCTCCTGGTGTCCTAGGATGCCGCCATTTTGCCAAAGTCTCAGAGACCCAGAAGTAACCTGCCCTCATGGGACACGCAGCAGTGTAATTTCTGATGCAAGGGAGGAAGCTGCGTCAATCCTCTTCCTGCCGCTGGCAAGATGGCACTCTAGCACCATCTCCTCTCCCCTGCAAGCCACACCGCCCACCCAGAGGCCCAGGAGTCGGGGCCCACTGCAACGGCGTGCCCCACTTGAAATCCAACCACCAGCTCCCCCCACTAAACAGACACCCACCAGGTAAGGGGGAGGAAGCAGGAAACAATGGTCCCTGAAGTTCTGGGTACCCCACTGTACCCAGGGTCCTTCAGCAAGCTCTGATGCCCCTCCCGAGGAAGATGGGGAAACTCCCCCAGGAAGGGCAAGCCCTACCAGACCCAAAGGCTTCACAAGCCTGTGGTTCAGCTCCCAGGGGGAGAACCACCAGCCCTCTGCTTCGGGTTTATTAGAAAACAACAAAACGGTTCGCTGTGAGGAAACACAATCAAAAAACTGGAGGAGCACAGGGAGGGGTGGGGGTTTTGACCTAATCTTTAAAGCGGAGTTCCACCCAAAAATGGAACTTCCGCTTTTCGGAATCCTCTCCCCCTCCGGTGTCACATTTGGCACCTTTCAGGAGGGAGGAGAAAGCGTATTCCTGTAAAATCCAGGTATTTGCTCCCACTTCCGGGCATAGATAGCCGCAGTACCTGCGGATATCTTTGCCATATCCGTCACCTCCTACATCCCCCCCGCTGTCTTCTGGGAGACACACAGGTCTCAGAAGACAGTAGGGACCAGTCAGGACGTGCGTCGCGACTCGCGCATGCGCTGTAGGGAACCAGGCTGTGAAGCCGCAAGGCTTCATTTCCTGATTCCCTTACCGAAGATGGCGGCGCCTCCACCCGATAACCGAGGGATAGATTGGCTTCCAGTGCCAACATTGCGGGGCCCTGGACAGGTAAGTGTCCATAATTTAAAAGTCAGCAGCTGCAGTATTTGTAGCTGCTGACTTTAAAAAAATAAAATAAAATTTGGCAGAACTCCGCTTTAATTGTATTTCCTGTAAGGTGGGACCAGTCATCTCTCAGGGTGCCGTCCTGGAAGATGACTTGAGAAAATTCCCTTTTTTATGCATACCAATATTCTGCCGGCTTTGGTAGCTGCAGGTTGACATTGTATGCTATTGCTCAGCCTCTTCTTCTAGGACCCCCATATCTTTCTCCATTATTAACTCCCCCCAGAGGTTCTCCCCCATGGGGTGCAGAATACCAGAGAAGGGTGCAGGTCACCGGAGCACATGGGATGCAGGAGAAGGGTGCAGGATGCAAAACATGGGTTGCAGGGAAAAGGTACATTTTGTAGAATGCAGAACGTGGGGAGCAGGGTGCAGAATGTAGAACATTGGGGTGCAGGACATGTGGTGCTGGGTGCATAACGCAGGACACGGGGTGCAGGGGAAAGGTACAGTGTACAGAATGCAGGACATGGGGTACAGGGTAACGGAAAAGGGTGTAGGTCACCGCAGGACATGGGATGTAGGAGAAGGGTGCAGAATGCAGGACATGGGATGCAGGGGAAGGATACGATGTGCAGAATGCAGGATATGGGGAGCAAGGTGCACAAGAAGGGTGAAGGACATGTGGTGCAGGACATGGGGTACAGGGTACCAGAAATGGGTGCAGGTCACTTCAAAACACAGGACATGGGGTTCAGAATTCAGCACAGTAATCCAACCCCCCCCCCTCCCCCTGTGTCCTCCTGCATGTCCTGTACATCTCCCCCAGCAGTGTGTGAGAGCAGAGTGGATGGAGAGGACATCTTGTGTACATAAAGCAGCATGTCCCTCCCTGGCTGGTCTCTTAGCTGGCTGCTTTGCAGGCTTGTCCTGGTTACTCCTGTAAGGACTCTGTAGTCCTGTTTCTCAGCACCTTGTGGGGATCTTTGTTGCAGTGCCGAGGTGGCGCCATGTTGGAGATTCGGTCCCGCTCCTTCCTCTCTGTTCTGCCGGAGGGCTCTGCAGGGACACAGGCAGCTGTGGGTGGAAGCAGGAGCCGATGGTGACAGTAATGCGGCCGCGGAAAGGAGAAAGATCGGCAGCGGGAGATCAGTGAGATGAGTCCTCTCATGCCGCTGTCCTGCCCAGTCCACCCCTGACTTCACAGGTCGGGTGCCATCATCTCCTCCCCCCTCACCCTCCCGCCTGGCCCCGCTCCGAGACACATTCCTGTCTGAATAATGTGTCCGGGTTTCAGGAAGAAACATTATTCAGACCAACAGTGAGAATGGGCTGACAAGAGCCCAGGGGCCAGGAGGCCATTTCTAGTCACCATGGTGACCTGGGAATTGTTGAGCCCTGACTTATGGTGACCATAGAGACATGGAAATTCAGCTGGTTCAGCAGGGATCGGTCACATTTCCATCCATGTGTGGTCACTGCCGGATAAAATTCACT
>JAQSEC010002087.1:0-13437 GCA_028564925.1 Lithobates sylvaticus | reverse complement strand
ACATCTCCGCAACCTTCTGCAACACCTGCTACTCCTCCTGCGGTGGTGATGCTGCCTCCTGAACCCAGAGTACCTGTTCCTGATCGCTTCTCCGGAGATCGTTCCAAATTCCGTGTCTTCCGCAACGCCTGCCAGTTATACTTTGCTCTTCAACCCAGAACCTTCTCCCTAGAGGCCACCAAAGTGGGGTTCGTAATCTCCCTGCTGCAGGGCGAACCTCAGATTTGGGCTCATCGCCTGCTGGAGGGAAATAGCATGCTGACGCAGTCCCTCTCGTCTTTCCTGGAAGCCATGGCGCAACTCTACGAGGACCCCCAGCTAACCACCACAGCCGAGTCTGCTCTATCTGCGCTCCAGCAAGGCCGCAGAACGGCCGAGGACTATGTGACAGACTTTAGACGATGGAGCGCAGACACCCAGTGGAATGACTCGGCTTTAAGGCATCAGTTCCGCATGGGCCTCTCCGAAGGCCTAAAGGATGAACTTGCCCGAGTGGGCACCCCAGACACTTTGGAGGGCCTGATAACTTTGAGCATACAAATTGACCGTCGGCTCCGGGAACGCAGAGTCGAGAGATCCGCTCAAGTCCACCGTCCGGCTTGGATGACCGCAAGGGCTCCATTACCGGCTGGCCGTTACATGCCCGCTCAGCCAATGGCCCCTGCCCATCCTCTTCCCGATGCCGGCGAGCCGATGCAGCTTGGTCTCATGCGACCCACTCTGTCTCTGGAGGAACGTGCCCGACGCCGTCAACTAAATTTGTGCCTGTACTGTGGTGGGCCCGGACACTTTGTGAACAGTTGCCCGAGCAAGCTGCGTAAGTGCCTTTCGTCTGTGTCAATCAACTCTGCTCACTTACCAGTCCATGCCACCCACATCTCTCTACCCCTGTCTTTTCAGTTCCTGGGAAGGACGATTCGCACCAACGCCATCCTTGATTCAGGAGCCTGCAGCTGTTTCATCGATACCACCTTTGCCAGCCGGCACGACATTCCTCTTCAGAGGAAGGCCCGCGGACTATCCGTCTTCCTGGCTGACGGTTCCCGCATTAAATCGGGCCAAGTTGTCCAGGAGACCCAACCTCTGTTCACTATCTCTTCTCTCCACCACCAGGAACTGTTAACCTTGGACGTAATCTCGTCCCCCCTGTTCCCAGTGATCCTGGGCATCCCCTGGTTGCAGGCACACGATCCGACCATCTGCTGGTCCACAGGGGAGGTCAAGTTCCAGTCCCCCTACTGCCTGGAACATTGCTTACACGAAGCTCCGGTACAACCCGCTACGCTTCTTTGTCTGGACTCTGATACTGACCTGATCCAAGCGGTACCGGAACCATACCATGAATTCTTAGACGTCTTTAGTAAACGGGGAGCGGACACCCTACCCCCACACCGCACCTATGATTGTCCCATAGAACTTTTGCCGGGGGCCGAGATTCCGTTCGGGCGTATCTTCCCCCTTTCCGAGAAGGAACAAGAGGCCCTGAAGGCCTACATTTCGGAGAACCTAAAGAAGGGGTTTATACGTCACTCCACCTCACCCGCAGGGGCCGGCATATTCTTTGTAACCAAGAAAGACCAGTCACTCCGACCCTGTGTGGACTACCGGGAGCTAAATAAAGTTACAATTAAAAATCGCTATCCCTTACCCTTAATACCGGAACTGTTTCAAAAACTAAGAGCGGCCACCATATTCTCCAAACTGGACTTAAGAGGGGCCTATAACCTGGTTCGCATCCGATCAGGTGATGAATGGAAGACTGCATTTCGTACCCGTTTTGGGCATTACGAATACTTAGTTATGCCCTTCGGCCTTTGTAATGCCCCGGCTACTTTCCAGCACCTCATAAATGAGGTCTTCAGGGACTTCCTGGACATTTTTGTCATTGTATACTTGGATGACATCCTAATCTTCTCCAGAACGCTTGAGCAGCATCGGGGGCATGTGGGCCGAGTCTTACTCCGTCTTCGTCAGCACGGATTGTACGCGAAAGCAGAGAAGTGCACCTTCGAGCAGCAGAGCATCCAGTTCTTGGGTCTTCAGATCTCCCCAGCAGGCATCGAGATGGACCCGCAGAAGGTAACGGCTGTGCTGGACTGGCCGCCACCCTCTGACAAGAAGGGTGTGCAGCGTTTTGTCGGATTTGCTAATTTTTACAGAAAGTTCATCAAGGGGTTCTCGGCCATCATCTCACCAATCACACAGCTAACAAGGCAGAATGTACGGTTTCATTGGGGCCCAGAGGCCCAGGAGGCGTTTGTGAAACTCAAGGAGCGATTCACATCCGCTCCCATCCTCAGTCACCCTGACCCATCTCTCCCATACATCCTGGAAGTGGATGCCTCTGAGGTAGCAGTGGGGGCCGTGGTCTCCCAACGCCAGGGCAATAAGGACCTAATGCACCCTGTGGGCTTCTTTTCCCGGAAACTTTCACCCGCAGAAAGGAACTACGATGTAGGTGACCGAGAACTGCTAGCCATAAAATCAGCGCTGGAGGAATGGAGGTACTTGCTGGAGGGAGCAGTCCACCCTGTACTAATTTACACGGACCACAAGAATCTTGAGTACTTAAGGACGGCAAAACGTCTAAAACCACGACAAGCCCGCTGGGCCCTCTTCTTTTCACGTTTCAGCTTCCACATTACCTACCGGCCTGGATCTAAAAATGTAAAGCCAGATGCGCTTTCACGCATGTTCGACTGCCCTAAAGACTCCACACCTCCTGATACCATCCTCCCTGCAAGCAACTTCCTTCTACTACAGCCGGATTTACTGTCCCAGATCAGGGAGGCCTCCCTGAACCCGCTCCTTCCCCCAGGACTTTCACTAAATCGTAGAGAGGGGCTTCTCTGGAAGGACAGCCAGGTGTTTGTTCCCGAACCCATCCGGGTTAAAGTATTGGCCCTCCTCCACGATCACCCACTAGCAGGACACTTTGGGGCCCGAAAGACTCTTGACTTGGTGCAGCGCACCTTCTGGTGGCCTGGTCTGAAGGAATTCTGCTCCAAGTATGTCAGTTCATGCCCAGTGTGCTCCCGAAGCAAGACTACTAGGGGCCGGGCCTGGGGCCTACTCAAGCCTCTACCTGCACCTGATCGACCCTGGCGTATGATAACGATGGACTTTATAGTCGAGCTGCCCCCCTCTGAAGATCACACGGCCATCTTTGTAGTCGTTGACCGACTCTCAAAGATGGCCCACTTCCTACCCCTAAGGGGAACCCCATCTGCAGCAGAGACGGCCCGTGTTTTTATCCGAGAGATCGTTAGGTTACACGGGGTACCCAAGAATATAGTCTCGGACAGGGGAGTCCAGTTCACCTCGCGGTTTTGGAGGGCACTGTGTGATAGTCTAAAGATTGAGCTGGCCCTATCCTCAGCTTACCACCCTCAAACTAATGGGCAGACTGAGCGCACAAACCAGACCCTCGAACAATATATTAGGTGTTTCACTTCATTTGTGCAAGATGATTGGGTTTCTCTGCTGCCCTTAGCAGAATTCGCGTACAACAACGCCAGCCACTCGACCACGGGACAGTCCCCGTTTTTCGCCAATTATGGGTTCCATTTAACATTTCTACCAGATTTTCTTACAGAGTCCTCAGTTCCAGCGGTCCAGGACGCAGTGACCTTCCTAAGCCGCAACAACCAAATCCTCCAGGAAGCCATAACCAAGGCCCAGGCGGACAGTAAGAAAGCCTTTGACCAAAAGAGGAGGGGAGAGTTGAATCTGCAAATCGGGGATCAGGTATGGCTTTCCTCTTCTAATTTAAAGTTAACCTGTCCCTCTAAGAAGTTGGCACCCAAGTTCCTGGGCCCTTTTCCTGTAAAGAGGAGGATTAATGAGGTGTCCTATGAACTGTCCCTGCCAGACACCATGAAGATACATCCTGTGTTTCATGTCTCTCTATTGAAACCCTCGGTACCCGATCCCTTCCCCAATAGGGAGTCCGGGCCTCCTGAACCTGTCCTAGTGGATGGAAACGAGGAGTACGAGGTAGAAGTTGTTCTAGACTGTAGAAGGCGACAAGGGCAAAGACAGTTTCTAATCAAATGGAAGGGCTTCGGCCCAGAAAGCAATTCTTGGGAACCTGAGGACAATATACATGCTGAAAGACTAATTCGTGCTTTTTTCATTTCACACCCTGAGAAGGATGACCAACTGGGCACCCGGAGGTTGCCCCTTGTGGGGGGGCAATGTCAGGGCTCCACTTGCGACGTACGGTCGAATCGGCGCGCGCGCGCATGCGCACACGCGCCGCTGATTCGTCCGGGCGTCGAAACGAGGGTACGCGCCGTCGTACTCCTCAGGCGCGCGCGCGTGCGCAGCGAGCGCGGGCACGTGCGTCGCGGGCGCACACGTGACGCGTTAGCGCTGTTTGGCGCCAGTTGGCCTTTAAAAGAATGACAGCTGCACATGTCAAGTGCTGTTCGTCTGCAGTTTGCCCCTTGTTTAACCTGCCTCTGTTGTGTACTCCTGTTTACCTGATCCGGCTTCCACTTGACTCTGCTGCCTTCTCCACTCCTGATTCCGGCCTGTTGACTCTGCTTTGGACTGATACCTGAACGCTGATCTCCTGCCTGTCTGACCTCTCCATTGCCTGTGCCCACTTACCTGCCTGCCAAGTGTATCCAGACCCGGCCTGCCTGACGACCCCTCTGCCTGCTCCCCGCATGCTGCATACTTCCAGAGTTGCTGACGCCATCTCGGGGTCACCCTACATCCGGACCCTGCTCCGCTACCTGCCAGTCTCTGCTGCTTCAACATCCAGGAGATCGCTACTGATCAGCTACGTCTCCCACAGCATCCATTCCAGGCACTCCTACCCCGCTGTGCTCACGGGACCACTGTCTCCACTCCAGTGGGCCCTGAACCAGAGCCGTAAGAGAGGCCCTCTCCCAGCGAAGTCAGGCTCACCACTCAGGTACCTAACAGTATCTGTGAGGGGTTGCAGTGTTGTGGCACCAGCACCAATGCCTAAGGCACAATTTTTCAGCCCCTGCTTAACAGGGGCGTGTAATTACAATTTTTTAAAAAGATGCTTCACAACGGGTGTGACTGCTATGCTCCAAGTACAGTATCTGTGAGGGGTTGCAGTGTTGTGGCACCAGTGCCTAAGGCACAATTTTTCAGCCCCTGTTGGGGCGTGTAATTACAATTTTTAGGCAATGCTTTGCAACAGGTCTCATTGCTGTGCTAAGAGTACAGTATCTGTGAGGGGTTGCAGTGTTGTGGCACCAGCACCAATGCCTAAGGCACAATTTTTCAGCCCCTGTTTAACAGGGGCGTGTAATTACAAATCTTGATCTAATAGTTCACAGCAGGGCCCATTCCTGCGCCCACCAAGAGTAACTATGAGGGCCTACAGTCTTGTGGCAACACCGTCCACCACCACCACCGCCAAAGGCCCAATTTTTCTGCCCTGTTCAACAGGTGCATGCAATTACAAATCTTGATCTAATAACTCACAGCAGGGCCCATTCCTGCGCCCACCAAGAGTAACTGTGAGGGCTTACAGTCTTGTGGCAACACCGTCCACCACCACCACCACCAAAGGCCCAATTTTTCTGCCCGGTTCAACAGGTGCATGCAAGTACAAATCTTGATCTATTAACTCACAGCAGGGCCCATTCCTGTGCCCACCAGTCTTGTGGCTACACCAACATCTAATAGGGCAATTTTCTGCAGAGTATATACGGCAGGCACCTACTTTCAAACATCCAACTTACAAACGACTCCTACTTGCAAACGGAAAGAGAAAACAGGAAGTGAGAGAAAATCTACCCCTAGGAAGGGAAATTCTATCATGTTAGATTTAATTTGGGCAAAAGGTATCTCCTCTCTACTGATGCTTTATCACCAATCCTTGTTTCAATTATAACCCCACTTTTCCAAAAACATTTGTCATTGGGACGGAAAGTGAGGTGACATGTTCTGAACACATGTGCAAAGACAGCAAATGTTACAGGGGTGATAACCCCTCCCTATGTTCTCCAAAAAGCTTAAAAATAGATTTTTTTGGGATGGAGCTACACTTCATAATGTACCTGTTCAGATTCTACTTAAGAACAAACCTACAGTCCGTGTCTTGTTTGCACCACCTATATAGTGCTGTTCAGAGTATATAGGGTTGTAGGTATAGGGTTTTATTTTGGGTGCGGGGTCCCCCTTAATATCCATACAAGACCCAAAGGGGCTGGGGTGGGGGGGGGGGGGGTGATGGGGTAGCCATGCCATTTTTCTCAAGGATTTTCAGCCATATGGCGGCCAGGACAAGACATTACATTAAAGCCGCAAGTGGTTTTAAATGGCTTCTTTTTTTCTTTTACAAATGTCATTTTGTGCAAGGACAGTTCTAAACACGGGAAACACATGCCACTTCACAGGCATACTTTAGACACCCCCCAGGTACCATATTTAAAGGAAAATTTCACCTTTTTTTTTTCACTTTATGCATCATTAAAATGACTGCTCCCGAAAAAACGTTAGTTTTTAAAAGTTCTTTTTGCATTGATATATGTCCCCTGGGGCAGGACCCGGGTCCCTAAACCTGTTTTATGACATTAACATGCATATTGGCCGTTGTAATTAGCAATTTTGATTTCGAACGTTTGCGTCCATTATAACGTATAGGGTTCGAAAATTTGCGCAAACTTTCGGTCCGTTCGAAGGTTCTGGTGCGAACCGAACCCGGGGGTGTTCGGCTCATCCCTAGTTGTTAATAAGGATGAGCCGAACACCCCCCGGTTGGGTTTGCACCAGAACATGCAAACAGGCAAAAAATTCGGAAGATCACACAAACAGCATTAAAGTTAATGGGACACAAAAATGAAAAATCCAAAGTGCTAATTTTAAAGGCTTATATGCAAGTTATTGTCATAAAAAGTGTTTGGGGACCGGGTCCTGCCCCAGGGGACATGTATCAATGCAAATTTTTTTTAAAAACGCCTGTTTTTTCGGAAGCAGTGATTTATTTAATGCGTAAAATTAAACAATAAAAATGAAATATTCCTTTAACAGCTTCCCGACCACCTCACGCAAATATACTGCGGCAGAAGGGCACGTACAGGCAGAATCACGTACCTGTACGTTGCCCTTTAAGAGGTAGCCAGTGGGCGCGTGCGCGCCCATGGCAAGCTCTGTGAGTCGGGTCGCGGGTCCCGTGGACTCGATCGCCGCGGGGATACCCGCAATCACCTCATGGGGAGGAAGAACAGGGAGATGCTAATGTAAACAAGCATCTCCTGTTCTGTCTAGTGACAGTGTCACTGATCTCTGCTCCCTGTTTAGGAGCAGAGATCATCACATGTCACACATACAGCCACGCCCCCCCCCCAGTTAGAAACATGCCCCTAGGACACACTTAACCCCTACACTGCCACCTAGTGGTTAACCCCTTCACTGCCAGTGTCATTTACACAGGAATCAGTGCATTTGTATAGCACTGATTACTGTATAAATGACAATGGTCCCAAAAATGTGTCAAAAATGTCCGATGTGTCCTCCATAATGTGGCAGTCACAATAAAAATCGCTGATCACCGCCATTTATAAAAAAAAAATGTATTAATAAAAAGGCCATAAAACTATCCCTTAGTTTGTAAACGCTATAACTTTTGCGCAAACTAATCAATAATCGCTTATTGCGATTTTTTTACCAATAATATGTAGAAGAATACGTATTGGCCTAAACTGAGTAAAAAACATTGTTTTTTTTATATATTTTTGGGGATATTTATTATAACAAAAAGTAAAAAATATTGTGTTTTTTTTTCAAAATTGTCGCTCTTTTTTTGTTTTTAGCGCAAAAAATAAAAACCGCAGGGGTGATCAAATACCACCAAAAGAAAGCTCTATTTGTGGGATAAAAAGGACGTAAATTTTGAGCATGCGTGGCACTTTGTCCGTCGGAATTCTCTACACACGATTGGAAAAAGTTTGATCGGATTTTGTTGTCGGAAAATTTGAGAGCAGGATCTGATGGAGCCCACACACGGGCGGATTTTCCCGACAACATGGTCCGATCGGACATTTTCCGTCGGAATTTCCGACCCTGTGTACGGGGGCTTAGGGCCTTTGGACAGCAACGTTGTTTATCTGGGGAGAGGAGAGTGTTAAATGCGCTAGCAAAATTAGATGGACTTAACTAACAAAGCTGAACTCTAATGCCCCGTACACACGGTCGGAAATTCCGATGGAAAATGTCTGATCGGACCATGTTGTCAGAAAATCCTGCCGTGTGTGGCTCCATCGGAATTTTTCTGTCGGAACTTCCGACGGAAAAAATTTGAGATCCTGCTCTAAAATTTTCTGACAACAAAGTCCGATCGGTCTTTTTCCGATCGTGTGTAGAGAATTCCGACGGACAAAGTGCCACGCATGCTCAGATTAAATTACGAGACCAAAGCTATTGGCTACTAGTGTCTACGTAGTTCCGCCGTACGCAACGAACGTCACCACGTTCAGAATGATCGGATTTTCCGACAACTGTGTCCGACCGTGTGTATGCAACACCAGTGTCGGACAAAATCCATCGGAAAAAATCAGACGGATTTTGTGGTCGGAATTTCCGACCGTGTGTACGGGGCATAACACTTTTTAGGCAGTTAATGGCAATTGTATTGTTTCCAAAGATTTTACATACAGTAAATGAATAAAAGTTGACCATTGTAAGAATCTCTGTTGGTGTTAGATGGGATGTTTCGACCCTCTAACTGCCACTTTTGTTGGACAACTTGGTCTGAAGTTGAAAAATTGCTCTTACTGGTCAGATCAGCAGGATAAAATAAAGGAAGACAAAGAAACTAGTGCAGCCACCACATTTTAGGAATACTTAAGCTGTGATCTAACCTGGTTTTAGATTTAATATGGCTTCCCGACCAGCCACCGCAGTTGCACTGTGGGAGGTTGGCTCCCCAGGGCGAAACAACGTTACCTTACGTTGGTTCGCCTTTTGACCACTAGGTCGCGGCACGACGCCAGAGACAATGAGCGTGCCCAGCGGTCGCGATGACCGCCGGGCACCCTTGATTGCTCCACACAGTGTAAACAGACAGATCTTCGTGCTGTCAGGGGTGAGGAGAGCGATCTGTTGTTCATACTAAGTATGAACAACGATCGCTCTCCTCACTCAGGCAGTCCCTTCCCCCCACAGTTAGAATCACTCCCTAGGACACACAGTTAACCCCTTAATCGCCCCCTAGTGTTAACCCCTTCCCTGCCAGTGACATTTACACAGTAATCAGTGCATTTTTATAGCACTGATCGCTGTATAAATGCAGATGGTACCAAAAATGTGCCAAAAGTGTCCGATCTGTCCGCCATAATGTCGCAGTCATGATAAAAAAATCGCTGATCGCCGCCATTACTATTAAAAAAAAAATAATAATAAAAATGTCTTTCCCCTATTTTGTAGATGCTATAACTTTTATCTACTGAAGACATGACATACAAACTGCTTTCCATGGGTGTATTGATACACAAGGCAGACTTCTATGTAATTCACTTTGTAAAGTCCTCTACAATCTTTAACTGTTTTCTGTTTCTAGGATGGCAATGGCTACATTAGTGCTGATGAGCTTCATCTTGTTATGGTAACCCTTGGTGAGAAGACAACAGATGAAGAGATTGAAGAAATGACCAGGGAAGCAGGTACTGATGAAGATGGTAAAGTAAATTACGAAGGTAGGTTGCTTTTTGATCAGTCTTTGTACCCTTTTGCTTATTGGGACATTGGGCCTCTTGTTGGCAGGGAAACTATTTCCATGCACACTTTGTGTGAGCACAGCCAGATTTATACCCTGTACAAGTCAATGGTCTGCTCTGCTGTATTTCACATGTAACCATGCATTAGGGCCTCTGATGGTCCCTGGACAGTTTGTGTCTAGGACTGGCAGTTCTGGCTCCAGTTCCCAGTCCAGCTTGTAGCTGGACAGAGAAGCACTCTGCTATGGCTGTATAGTTTAGCTGCATTTGTACACAGCAGTCTAATTGCCCGACTGAAGTGTCACTAAACCCACATCATAATAAATGGCGTCATGCTGTCCATACTCACCCAGTCACTATGAGATTCATTTTCTCTATTTTGCAAAAAAACCTGGTTGATCCTGCTGCTCTATAGCTCCCCCGCCTGTCCATGTCCCAAATTCAGCTAGAGATTTTTCAGGTGTGGAGGCAACTCTGCACATGCGCCGTTTTCAGTGAGTTACTATGCTGAGCATTTCCTCCCTATCACATCTGAGCAGCCCATGTGACTATAGAGTCACACATGTGGGCGTATACACAGTGGTAAATGACAGCCCACTTCCTCCCTCTTTCCTCCTCCTCCATGTCCACTAACCAGCTAAACACAATGGGGGTGGAATATTACATGTAGATTGATGAAGGCTTCACCTCCCCCTTATTCCAAGACACAGACTGGAAGGGGTGGGGGGACACAGCCTGTGACTGGCAGAAATCCACCCTCACCATGTTATCCATCCACACTTTATTGATATTATTTATTTATTTTTTGCTCTGAATTCTGAAAGCTGTTTTTTATTTTGAACATGTGACCAGCAGCAGGGGACTAGAAGCTCCTCCTGCTAATGTTTCCCTGCAGACAGGCTGGGAAAGATCTGGGTCATGTGACAGCTGTATATTGATTAGGAGAAAAGGTACTTAGATGCTTTTTTTATTTTTTTTATTAAAATAATTACAGCGCTATCATCCACATACAGAAATAGAAGGAACAATATAAATTAAACTGTGTGTTTGGTATCACTTTAAGTGCCTCTCTGGCTAAATGTAGAAGTCATCTTGACTCTGTTACTTTTCTGTGTGGGATTTAGTTGGGCTGACTATAGAATTCAGGCAGTTCTCACCGGTCACTACTGCAGGATAGAACATAAATACCGATGTACTATGGCATACCTCCCAACTGTCCCTGATTTCAAGGGACTGTCCCTGATTTGGAGCAATGTCCCTCTGTCCCGCATTCCTCCTCATTTGTCCCTCATTTTGGTCTAATCTATATTGATGTATATAAAATGCACTGTTTATCTATCAAAAAGTGTTTCCAGAGCTAAACCTTTCAGTTGATTTCTAAATTGCTGCATTTGTAGATTCCAAAAGCCAATATAAAGGAATAGTAGTGGTAAAAAAAACACTTGTGGGTTTAACCAATCTTAATTTTTGTTTGTACAATTCTCCTTTAAGGGGGTGTGGCAAGGGGTGTGTCCTATGCCTGCATACTTTTGCTGATAGGTGTCCCTCATTCCCATCTCAGAAAGTTGGGAGGTATCCTATGGTGTGGTCCCCTTCCCGCCATTTAAGTTCTGTAGCTTTTGACACGTAGAGCACATGTGGCTACATATATTCTGGAGTAAAGTCTCAAAGTTTAGCATGCTCTGACCCCCCCTCCAGCAGTGATTGGCTACTCAGCTCAGTCTGCTTACCCCTGTAGTGACTTTGCAGCATATTGATCTCTAATGCAGCACAGAAGGGTAGGTAGGGGGAGGGGTTAGCAGGTCATGCTAAGCTGCTGGGGATGCAACACAACTTAGTACTTTTGCTTTGAGATTGACAATTGTTTGTTCCACAATGTCCACAGCTACAAAGGTTAGTGGGGACTTGTTTTTTTTAGAGTTTATTAATCTCTTTTTGGGAATATGTAAATGCTGGAATGTCCCTACCCTGGCCACAGGTGCACTGCCACAGATATTAAACCCAAAATCAATTAAACGCAATCTTTAGATGTGGTAAGTGCATTTGTTTTTCTTTTATTATGCTTTTCTCCCTCTGTTTTCACTTGATGATCCAGCCAGTAATACATCACCTGTATTAGGGTGCCTACTCTCTGGATGAGGGAGCAACGGGCACCCTTGGACATCAGCATTATTAATAATGGGGGAAGGGGAGTGTTAGATGCACTAGCAGATTTAGATGCACAAATAAACTGAAGCCAAATTCCAGCTCACACTTTTTTAAGCAGATACAGTAACAATGTTTTCTTTTGGGATAAAGGTTTTACATAAATAAATAAAAGATGATCATTGTAAGCACCTCTGTCAGTGTTAAATTGTTTATCTCAGCACTCTTAACCATTGCATCTGCAGAAATGATTGAGCCGATGAAAAACCTACTTGAAAAAAAGAAAAAAGAACAAGAAAACCAACCTACCACATCTGAAAAGTGGTAAGCTGCAATATAATGCTTGATTTTGGGTTGAAGACCGCTTTACTGCAAATTATAATTTAAATTAGTTGGTGAGAAGAGTTTGGACTTGCTGCTGTAATGGTGAGGATGATTTGCTCCACATTGGCTGCAGCTAGAAGTCAGCGAGGCCTTGTTCAAAAGCAAATTTTAGTTGCCCTGAATCACTGTCAGGTCCCTACACACACTCCTATCTATATCTATACTCCTATATACTCCTATATACTCCTACACACACTCCTATCTATACTCCTATATATTTTAAAATGTATTAAAACATGGATGGTGTCAGTAGAGCAGTGGACGTGTCAGTAGCACAGAGATTGGTGTCAGTAGTGCACTGGATGGTATCAGTAGCAGGGGAAATCTGCGCTGCACGGGGTGATTAGGGTGTGCCCAGGTATAGCCGACACACCTCGTATGCACACCTATGTTTGCATGAAACTTTTCCTTAGAAGCATTAATTCTGGTGTAATTGCTAAACAAAAAAAACTTATCGCCAGCCTAAATACCGCCAGTAAGATTTCAGAGATCCCTAACCAAGCTGCCAAATTTATATTTAACAAATAAATCTTTAATCTAAATGCCTCCAATATAACTAGGTGAAGCTTATGCCCCATACACACGGTCGGATTTTCCGACGGAAAATGTCCTATCGGATCATGTTGTCGGAAATTCCGACCGTGTGTGGGCTCCATCGGACTTTTTCCGTCGGAAAGTTTGAGATCCTGCTCTCAAATTTTCCGACAACAAAGTCCTATCGGACTTTTTCCGATCGTGTGTAGCGAATTCCGACGGACAAAGTGCCACGCAAGCTCAGATCACATTACAAGACCAAAGCTATTGGCTACCAGCCTCTACGTAGTCCAGTCGTACGCAACAAAAGTCACCGCGTTCAGAATGATCGGATTTTCCGACAACTTTGTCCGACCGTCTGTATGCAACACCAGTCCGACGGATTTTGTGGTCGGAATTTCCGACCGTGTGTACTGGGCATTAGAATGTTTTTGGAGTTACACAAGCTTGAAATGCTACTGTTATTGGATAATCTAGCTGCTGGTGGTGGGCTCTTTAATATTGGCTGGTGAAAGAACCACTTTAAATAGCTGCTGGCACGTTACCTGTTGGTGGTGGGTTCTTTAAAGGGTAACTCCACTTTTGTGGGGAAAAAAATCTAGCAAATAAAACATATAGCCTATACAATTGTGACACAAACCATATTGTAATTTAAAAGAGAAGTATGGGT
>JAQSEC010001406.1:0-13637 GCA_028564925.1 Lithobates sylvaticus | reverse complement strand
GTGCATCCTGTTGTGAACAAAAGGCTTGGGATGGCTCAACTCCAATGTAAAAATGCTAGGGCTGTGGAAATTAAATCAAACGATTAAACGTTAATTTTTTTGATCAATCAAAATTCTTTTGATCTGTACTCACCTCTCCGCCGCCTTCCGGGTCTTCAGGGAGTTCCGTCAGAGATCCAGTGACGTCACGGACATCGATGTCACCAGACTCCTCCCCCCTTCTACAAGTGCCTCTGTATGCAAACGAAGGGAAGGGGGAGGAGTCCGGTGACATCGAAGTTCTGAAAGTAATGTGTATGGGGGAGGAGCTACGCATGTCACCCACTCCTGCCCTACGGAACTAACACGATTGTCGGCTTTACATGCTGTGTTTTTATCATCTTTATGCGAGTAGTTTGTGTTTCAACACAAAAAATTAAATCTTATACTTAAGCGTTGAGCACTTACAGTGGTGTGAAAAAGTGTTTGCCCCCTTCCTCATTTCCTGTTCCTTTGCATGTTTGTCACACTTAAGTGTTTCGGAACATCAAACCAATTTAAACAATAGTCAAGGACAACACAAGTAAACACAAAATGCAATTTGTAAATGAAGGTGTTTATTATTAAAGGTGAAAAAAAATCCAAACCATCATGGCCCTGTGTGAAAAAGTGATTGCCCCCCTTGTTAAAACATACTATAACTGTGGTTGTCCACACCTGAGTTCAATTTCTCTAGCCACACCCAGACCTGATTATTGCCACACCTGTTCACAATCAAGGCATCACTTAAATAGGAGCTGCTTGACACAGTAAGGTCCACCAGAAGATCCTTAAAAGGTACACATCATGCCGAGACCCAAAGAAATTCAGGAACAATTGAGAAAGAAAGTAATTGAGATCTATCAGTCTGGAAAGGGTTATAAAGCCATTTCCAAAGCTTTGGGAATCCAGCGAACCACAGTGAGAGCCATTATCCACAAATGGCGAAGACATGGAACAGTGGTGAACCTTCCCAGGAGTGGCCGGCCGCCCAAAATTACCCCAAGAGCGCAGCGACGACTCATCCAAGAGGTCACAAAAGACCCCACAACAACGTCCAAGGAACTGCAGGCCTCACTTGCCTCAGTTAAGGTCAGCGTTCATGCCTCCACCATCAGGAAAAGACTGGGCAAAAATGGCCTGCATGGCAGAGTTCCAAGGAGAAAACCACTGCTGAGCAAAAAGAACATCAAAGCTCGTCTCAATTTCTCCACAACACATCTTGATGATCCCCAAGACTTTTGGGACAACATTCTGTGGACCGATGAGACAAAAGTGGAACTCTTTGGAAGGTGTGTGTCCAAGTATATCTGGCGTAGAAGGAACACTGCATTTCAGAAAAAGAACATTATACCAACAGTAAAATATGGTGGTGGTAGTGTGATGGTCTGGGGCTGTTTTGCTGCTTCAGGACCTGGAAGACTTGCCATGATAAAAGGAACTATGAATTCTGCTGTCTACCAAGAGATCCTGAAGGAGAATGTCCGACCATCTGTTTGTGTACTCAAGCTGAAACGAACTTGGGTTCTGCAGCAGGACAATGATCCTAAACACGCCAGCAAGTCCACCACCGAATGGCTGAAGAAAAACAAAATGAAGACTTTGGAGTGGCCTAGCCATAGTCCTGACCTGAATCCTATTGAGATGTTGTGGTATGACCTTAAAAAGGCCGTTCATGCTCGAAAACCCTCTAATGTAACTGAATTAGGACAATTCTGCAAAGATGAGTGGGCCAAAATTCCTCCAGGACGCTGTAAAAGCCTCATTGCACGTTATCTCAAACGCTTGGTTGCAGTTGTTGCTGCTAAGGGTGGCCCAACCAGTTATTAGGTTTAGGGGGCAATCACTTTTTCACACAGGGCCATGATGGTTTGGATTTTTTTTCACCTTTAATAATAAACACCTTCATTTACAAATTGCATTTTGTGTTTACTTGTGTTGTCCTTGACTATTGTTTAAATTGGTTTGATGTTCCGAAACACTTAAGTGTGACAAACATGCAAAGGAACAGGAAATGAGGAAGGGGGCAAACACTTTTTCACACCACTGTAGATCTTTTATTTCTACCCATGGCCTGGCGTCCTTGCTGAGATCTAAGGAGACGTGAGAAGTTTATGATCCGTGTTAACCCTTTTGATACCCGCTTGCATACCACCTGTTTGCACAGGGGTCCATGCCATAAGGTGAGAGTGATTAGTTAGACCGGAGGTGGAGGGATTGTCATGCTACTGTGGAAAAAATGTTTACTTACCTCAGCGCTACAGTTTGAATTTAAAACGTATTTGTGAACTGTGAAGTTAAGTCATGAATTGTGGAAACTAACTAGTGTCGGGTGATTGTATATAGTGTATACCACATTTACCACTGACTAATGCAGAGTTGCAATGCAAGGAGATCAGCTAAAAGTAGTTGGATCTGTAAAAAAAACGATTAATCGAACGCGAAAATTTTAATCAGTAACAGCCCTAAAAAATGCATATAAAAGCAAAGGAGAAGGCCTTTAAAAAATACAAGGCTGAGGGATCATCATCAGCATTCAGACTTTACAAAGAATGCAACAAGAAATGTAAGGGTGCAATTAGGGCAGCTAAGATAGAACACAAAAGCGCATAGCGGAGGAGAGCAAAAAAAATCCCAAGAAATTCTTTAGGTATATAAACAGTAAAAAAGGGAGGACAGACCATATTGGCCCCATAAAGAATGAGGAAGGAAATCTGGTTACAAAGGATGGGGAGATGGAAAAGGTATTGAATTTATTCTTCTCCTCAATCTTCACAAGGGAATAGGGGGGCTTCAGTTACCAAAACTGCAGGGTTTATCCTAATGACACATCACAGGAAGCACCCTCATGGCAGAGGACAGAATTAGAAATAGACATGGAAAACTTAACATTAATAAGTCACCGGGACCAGATGGCTTGCACCCGAGGGTCATTAGGGAACTCGGTCAAGTAATTGCCAGGCAACTGTTCCTAATTTTTACTGACAGTCTTCTGACTGGAATGGTACCAGCTGATTGGAGAAAAGCCAATATTTTAAAAAGGGCCAAAATACATCCCTTGGAATTACAGACCAGTTAGCCTAACATCAATATTATGCAAGCTCTTTGAGGGAATGATGAGGGACTATAGACTAGATTTTAGTAATGAAAATGGTATCACTAGCAAGGATTCATGAAGAATCGTTCTTGCCAAACCAATCTAATAAACTTTCTATGAGGTGACCTGCCATCTAAATAAAGGAAGGCCCGTAGACATGGTGTATCTGGATTTTGCAAAAGCATTTGACACAGTTCCCCATAAACGTTTACTGTACAAAGTAAGGTCCGTTGGCATGGAGAGTACATGGATTAAAAACCTGCTACAAGGGCGAGTTCAGAGGGTGGTGATAAATGGGGAGTATCCAAAATGGTTAGGGGTGGAAAGTGGGGTCCCCCAGGGTTTTGTGCTGGACCAATCCTATTTAATTTGTTCATAAACGACATGGAGGTTGGTGTAAACAGTTAAATCTCAGTATTTGCGGACGATACTTAAGCTAAGCAGGGCAATAACTTCCACGCAAGATGTGGAAACCTTGCAAGAAGATCTGAACAAATTAATGGGGTGGGCAATCTACTCACTGAGGGGAGACCCTCTGGGGTAGTCAAGGATGGAAAAGGACCTGGGGGTCCTAGATGATAGGCTCAGCAATTGCATGCAATGCCAAGCTGCTGCTAACAAAGCAAACAGAATATTAGCATGCATTAAAAAGGAGATTAACTCAAGAGATAAAGCGATAATTCTCCTACTCTACAAGAATCTGGTCCGGCCTCACCTGGAGTATGCTGTCCAGTTCTGGGCACCAGTCCTCAGGAAGGATGTACTGGAAAGGGAGGGAGTACAGGAAAGGGCAACAAAGCTAATAAAGGGACTGGAGGGTATTAGTTATGAAAAAAGGTTACGAGTACTGAACTTATTCTGTCCGGAGAAGAGACGCCTGAGAGGGGATACAATTTCAAATTTATAAATACCATACGGGCGACCCCACAATAGGGTTAAAACTTTTCCGCGGAAGGGAGTTTAATAAGACACATGGCCACTCATTAAGATTAGAAGAAAAGAGGTTTAACCTTAGACTGTGTAGAGTGTTCTTTACTGTAAGAGCGGCAAGAACATGCAATTCCCTTCCACAGGCGGTGGTTTCAGCGGGGAGCATGGATAGTTTCAAAAAACTATTAGATAAGCATCTGAACGACCACAACATACAGGGATATACAATGTAATACTGAGATATAATCACACACATAGGTTGGACTTGATGGACATCTTTTTTTCAACCTCACCTACTATGTAAATAAAAAGAGGTTGCCCAGTTCTCCACAACATAATTCCTCTAGAAAAAAAAAAAGGAGCAAAAGAGTAGTCTGGCACAAAGGAATGCGCAAGCGCATGGCAATTCCCATAGAATGGTTTTCAGGAGCACGTGTGCGGGCAGGAATGCTCGCACACACAAGCGCATCCACAGTGCCTATTTCTACCAGACGGCTTATTTAAGGATGCTACTGAATATGTCCAGGTGCTGACTGGTCTCTCTCAGCTGTTCCTATGTCCTGCTCGCATCCTGTGTTTTCACTTGTTGCTGACTCGGCCTGCTTCTGACTTGACCTTGGATCCTGCTTCTGAATTGATACCAGTTCCTGACCCCAGTTCTGCTTCAGACTACGTCCTTGCCTACAATTCCGCACCTCAAAACTCACCCGCTGATCTCGGCTACTCCTAATACTACGCTTCTGTCTCCGACTTCATAGCTCGTCTTGAGTGCCTGGCTGGCTATCATCAATACCAGCTCTGCTCACCACAGTGTTTTACCATCTCAAATCTGCTGGTAGCTCCGACAGGCCAAACGTTCAGGACCTGCAGCGCATGAAGCAGGGAGAAGGCAAAGTGTAACACTTGAGTTTGTAGCCCCTGCAATCGACACTCTGGATCCAGACATTGAGCTTTTCTAGGACCAGAAGGCTGACAAATACACCCAGGGGTGACTGCAGGTAAAGCATGTGAGGACGACGACTCTGCCTGTGTGTGTGGGGACTGCAATGTCCGCCTGGTGAGAGGCTTACAGATAGGTCTAATGTGAAGCTTTCATTGTGGAGCTATTTTTCTCATACTAAAAAGCACGTGTTGGCAGCACTGGAGCACCTTTGAAGTGGCATTGGATTAGGAGCACTGAGCACTTTATTCATTGGCACACGATAGTGGACTTTTTAAAAAAATGATGCGTATTGCTTTTTTCATTCTTTGATTCTATGGTATATTATATTGCACATTACTCCATGTATTAGCACTTGCACTATTTTCCCATACATGGTTATATTTAACTCAATCTTTTGGTTATATCACTGGTTGATATACGATTTAAAAAGGAACTGTGCACCATTTTTTGTATTTATTTGACAAATACACCCCCCTTCCTGCTCAACTTGCCTTGAGAAGTGGGGGCATCCCATCACTGTGAAAAGGCCTTGGTGCAAGTCTTGTATGGTTTGGAATGGTATATTGAATGCCTTGGAAATTCTTTTGTACCCTTCACCTAACTGATACCTTTTAACAATGATATCCCTCTGATGCTTTGGAAGCTCTCTGTGGACCATGGCTTTTGCTTAAAGTGGAAGTAAACCCCCCTTTCGTTTTCAGCCAAGGAAGCTGCCATCTTTGCCTCTGTTTAATCTTCAACTGCCACTGTGCTGCACATGTGATCCGTTATGACACCAGCCATTGGATGGTTTGACTGTTTGGTTGAGAGCACAGCCAATGTGCAGTTAGCATTCCCGGCATGCCTTTTTTTTTTTTTTAAACTGTTAAATCGATGGGTTTACTTCGGCTTTAAGAAAATGTCAGGAAAGACCTACTAGAACAGCTGAACTTTATTTAGGGTGGTATGTGATGGTAGGTGTGTAAAGAATCCTATTTAACATGAGTTTGAATGCGATTGCTTAATTCTGAACACAGCTACGTCCCCAGTAATAAGAGAGTGTACACCATATTGTATTTTTATTTCCCTCCACCTAAAAGATTCCAGTTTGTTGTTCAACTGAGTTGTACAGTTTATAGGTCAAATTTTTTTTTTTACATCACAGAAACCTGACATATTACATTCAGTGTGTGTGTGCGCGTTGTAAAGTTCGGGGGACCAGCTAGACCGCAGGACACAGGCTTTTAGTTCAAAAAGGAAGTTTATTAAACTTAAACAGCTTCACAGCAGCAAAACAAAAGAAAAAGGTTTTAGTCTCACCGACTATCACAGTCCAGCATTGCTATCGCAATCAAACACAGTCCTGGGGTGCTGTCGCAGGTGACTTCAACTGCTAGGGGGCTTCCAGGCCGAACGCTGCTGTCGACTTTGGTTGCTACAAATCAAACCACACACAAACCACGATCTCCTCTGCACTCCTCCACACCCATCTGCAACTTCCTGTCTTGTTTTTAAACCCACCTCCTCTGACAGGTAAGTTAACCCTTTTTGTTCCCTTAAAGGGACCACAGTCCAAACAGAGGGGAAATATAGCGTCCTTCCAGGACCCAGCCACGGCGTCCTGTACATATCCCCCCCCTGTGCCCCAACGCCAAGGAGGTGGAGGTACCAGTGGAGCTCAAACAATGGACTCGGGAGAGGGCATCTGCATTTTGATGCAGTCTCCCGGGCCTATGCTCCACTACAAATTTAAATTCCTGGAGTGCCAGGAACCACCGAGTAACCCTGGCATTAGTCCCTTTACCTTGTCTCAGCCATGTTAAAGGGGCATGGTCAGAAATCAGCCTAAACTTCCTCCCCAAAAGGTAATATCTGAGGGATTCCAGAGCCCACTTAATGGCCAGACACTCTCGTTCAATTATAGCGTAGTTTTTCTCCGCTGGTGTTAACTTCCTACTGAGGAAGACTACTGGGTGCTCCTCGCCATGAACAACCTGTGACAACACGGCTCCCAATCCTACATCGGAAGCATCAGTCTGTACAACAAACTCTTTTGAAAAATTGGGTGCTACTAGGACAGGGTGTTGGCACAGTGCCGACTTGAGCTCCAAAAAAGCCTTCTCAGCGTCTGCATTCCACTCCACCATGACCGATTTCCGACCCTTAGTCAGATCGGTCAATGGAGCTGCCAACGTGGCAAAGTTGGGTACAAACCTCCTGTAGTATCCCACCATACCCAGGAATGCACGTACCTGTTTTTTTGTGAGGGGGCGGGGCCAATTCTGTACAGCCTCTACCTTGTTGACCTGAGGTTTTACTACCCCTCTACCCACAACATAGCCCAGGTATTTCACCTCCTCCATTCCCAAAGCACATTTTTCCGGGTTTATTGTAAACCCCTCCTTCCAAAGGGAGTCCAGTACTGCCTGGACTTTGGGCAAGTGCGATTCCCAGTCTCTGCTAAAAATGACTATGTCATCCAAGTATACTGAGGCATACTCCCGGTGAGGACGTAAAATCCTATCCATTGCCCTTTGAAATGTGGCTGGAGCAGTTTGCAATCCAAAAGGCATTCTCTTGTACTGAAAACTTCCCTCTGGGGTAGAAAAAGCAGTTTTCTCTCTAGCAGCCTTAGTCAACGGGATTTGCCAATACCCCTTGGTAAGGTCTAATGTAGTGATATACCTGGCTGGACCTAGTCTCTCAATAAGCTCATCTACCCGGGGCATGGGGTAGGCATCAAACCGTGAAACTTCATTTAGTTTCCGGAAATCATTGCAGAATCGCAGAGTCCCGTTGGGCTTCGGTACCAACACAATCGGGCTTGACCACTCACTCTGTGATTCCTCAATAATCTCCAGGTCTAACATCTTCTTCACTTCCTCTGAAACAGCCTTCCTTTGGGCCTCTGGAATGCGGTAAGGCCGGACAAAAACTTTGACTCCTGGTTCCGTGACAATATCATGCTCTATGACACTAGTGAGCCCTGGCAAGTCTGAAAATTTCTCTTTATTTCTCTGCAAGAACTCCTTTGCCTGCTGACTTTGGACTCTAGACAGGGTATTTGCTACTTGGACACTCTCCACCCCAACCCGAGGCTCAAGTCTTGCACCAGCCAGGGAAGTCACCGGTTCCCTGTCTGTCCAGGGCTTTAACAAGTTTACATGGTATATCTGATAGGGTTTCCTCTTACCTGGTTGGTGGACTCTATAATTTACCTCTCCCACTTTTTCTACAACTTCAAAGGGACCCTGCCACCTGGCCAAGAATTTACTTTCCACAGTGGGGATCAACACCGCTACTCGATCCCCCACTTGGAAGTTCCTTATTCTAGCAGCCCTATTATAGACCCGTCGTTGAGCCTCCTGGGCTTTTTGCAAATGTTCTTTGACTAGAGGCATCACAGTTCGGATCCTCTCCTGCATTTGGGAAACATATTCAAGAACACTCTTATGCTGAATAGGTTCACTTTCCCATTCCTCTTTAACAAAATCCAGTAGTCCGCGAGGTCTCCGCCCATATACCAACTCAAAGGGCGAAAACCCAGTGGAGGCCTGGGGCACTTCCCGGATAGCAAACAGGAGAGCGGGTAACAGGCAGTCCCAGTCTTTCCCATCCCTTTGTACAATCCGCTTGAGCATAGACTTAAGGGTCTTATTAAAGCGCTCTACCAACCCATCCGTTTGTGGATGGTAGACCGATGTGCGCAGCTGTTTAATCCGGAACAGCTTGCACACATCAGCCATAACCCTCGACATAAACGGGGTGCCCTGGTCCGTGAGTATTTCCTTGGGAAAACCAGTCCGTGTAAACAACTGGAATAATTCCCGAGCAATAGCCTTAGAGGAGGTATTCCGCAGAGGTAGCGCTTCAGGATATCGGGTGGCATAGTCAAGGATCACCAGTATATAGGAGTGACCTCGAGCTGATTTTACCAAAGGACCCACTATATCCATGGCTATCCTCTCGAATGGGACCTCAATTATGGGCAGAGGGACCAAAGGGCTCCGGAAGTGGGTCACCGGCGCGGTCAACTGACAGGTGGGACAAGAGGCACAGTATCTTCTTACCTCTGCTTTCAGACCTGGCCAGTAAAACCGGTCGGTGATCCGTGCCTCCGTCTTTTCAACTCCCAGGTGTCCCCCTAAAACATCATCATGGGCCAGGTCCAGGACCTTGCGTCTATACTGTTGGGGTACCAATAATTGTTCTACCACATTTTCTCTCACTTTGGTAACCCGATAAAGCAATTCATTACATATTGCAAAGTGAGGCCACCGCTCATTCGCACCTGGCTCTTGGGGTACCCCATTTAATACTATAACTTGTTCCCGTGCACGGGCCAAAGTGGGGTCCTGCATCTGGGCAGTACCAAATGTCCCCTGGGGAACACCCAAATCCGGCAGGGCAGGGGTAGAGGCCACTTCCTCATCCTCTTCACCCAGCATTACCTGAAGTGGGGAAGGTTCCCCCTCCTCAGTGTTCAGGTAGGTCTGCGAACCACACATTTTGACACCATTAACAGTATCAGCACTACTTTCATCACCATTAACCCAATCATTAGCATTTGTATCAACTGGATCCACATTAGGTACATTTGGCATCTTAGGGTTATTACCCTCAACCGTAGGAACAGAGGAACTAGTTTCTCCCCAGTCTTGGGATCGTTCAGGTAGTTCTTGTCCCCACAGTTTTTCAAAAAATGGACAGTCTCGTCCTATGATAACATCATGTATCAAGTTCTTTACCACCCCCACCTCTTGAGTACCAGTGCCATATGCTGTGGAGATGGACACCGAGATGAGAGGGTACTCTCTAGTGTCCCCGTGAATGCACACAACCCGTAAAGTTTTGCTTACCGGACCGATCTTCCCAATTACTCTAGGATGAACCAGGGTTACCATGCTTCCGGAATCCAGCAAAGCCCAGGCAGGGAGGTGGTTCACTTGGACTACACACTCAAATTTCTCTTCTCCACGGTCAAGGTGTGTGGTACATGCTCTATGAGCAACAGAAGACCCCCTCCGAAGAACCCCGCATTCCATGGGCTCCTCTTGCAGTGGGCAGTGGGCCCGGGTATGGCCCCAGGAATGACATGGCCAACATTGTACATCCCCTCCTCTCCGAACAGGAACAGATCGCTGAGGAGGTAGTGGGAGTGACTCTTGACCTTCCGGGGTGTTGATTCCAGGGCTCCGGGGGACATCCTTTCGAAGGGCGGCGGTCGATCGAATAGGCCGTGGCAGACTGGGCCCTTGGCGCTTGGTAGGGCCAAGCAGATCCTCCACCACTGTATATCGCTCTACCATCTCGACAAGGAGGTTCACTGTTTTGGGGTCTCCATGGCTGACCCACCGTTGAAGGTCGTCTGGCAGTGACCGTAGGTATCGGTCCAGCACGACCCGCTCCACGATTTGGGGGCCCAACAACACTTCGGGCTGCAGCCATTTTTTTACCAGTTGCACCAGGTCATGCATTTGAGACCGTGGTGGACGATCTGGACAATACTTCCATTGGTGCACTCGTTGGGCCCGAACGGCCGTAGTCACCCCCAAACGAGCCAGTATTTCTGCCTTTAGTTTTTGATAGTCTTTAGCGTCCTCTGGTGGCAGGTCGAAGTAGGCTTTTTGAGGATGTCCGGTGAGAAAAGGTGCAATTAGGCCCGCCCACTGGTCCTGGGGCCACCCTTCTCTCTCTGCCGTCCTCTCAAATGTAGCAAGAAAAGCCTCTACATCATCACACAATTTCTGCAAAAAATGGCTTGCCCTCACGGTCACTTGGTTGCCAGGGGCAACAGCCGCTTGCTCACGACCCTGAGAAAACTGCTGCACTACTTCTTTTAAGGCAGCCACCTGAGCCTGCATAACCCCTTGCTGGGTTGCTTGCTGTGCTGCCAACTGAGCCACCAACAGGCGAGTATTTTCTTCATGGCGGGTCTGCGCTTGCATATTAGCCAGGGACAGTTGTTTAATTAGTTCCTCCATTGCTTCAGCTTTCAGGGTTTGGGCAGCTTTAACCCAGGACATAAACCCACTGTACTGTCCCTTTAAATGTCAGTTTTAAATTCAAATGCAAAAAAAAAAAAAAAAAAAACGCCTGTTACTCTGTCCTGCCCGCATTCGAGCACCACTTGTAAAGTTCGGGGGACCAGCTAGACCGCAGGACACAGGCTTTTAGTTCAAAAAGGAAGTTTATTAAACTTAAACAGCTTCACAGCAGCAAAACAAAAGAAAAAGGTTTTAGTCTCACCGACTATCACAGTCCAGCATTGCTATCGCAATCAAACACAGTCCTGGGGTGCTGTCGCAGGTGACTTCAACTGCTAGGGGGCTTCCAGGCCGAACGCTGCTGTCGACTTTGGTTGCTACAAATCAAACCACACACAAACCACGATCTCCTCTGCACTCCTCCACACCCATCTGCAACTTCCTGTCTTGTTTTTAAACCCACCTCCTCTGACAGGTAAGTTAACCCTTTTTGTTCCCTTAAAGGGACCACAGTCCAAACAGAGGGGAAATACAGCGTCCTTCCAGGACCCAGCCACGGCGTCCTGTACAGCGTATATATATATATATATATATATATATATATATATATATATATATATATATATATATATATATGAGATGTTTTTTTACTCATGATCACCAGTCTAGGGTCCCCCATAGTAAAACACACGTCCCCACAGTAAAACACACATGTCCCCACAGTAAGACACACATGTCCCCACAGTAAAACACACATGTCCCCAAAACACACATGTCCCCAAAACACACGTCCCTAAATAATAAAAACACATGTCCCTCACATATGTCCCACTAAAATCACATGTACCAATGATTATCTGCACACATATGTCCGTGATCACCTGCACACCCCTTTTACATGATCATTTGCGTACATATGTCCGTGATCACGCGAACCAATTATTATACACTTAACGGATTTTTTTTTACAAAAAACATGTAGCAGAATACATTTTGGCTTAAATTTATGACAAAATTTGATTTTATTGGATTTCTTTTAAAAAAGAAAGGAGAAAATATTGTTTTTTTTCAAAATTTCCGCTATGTTTTCGCTTATATCGCAAAAAATAAAAAACGGAGTCGCGAATAAATACCACCAAACTAAAGCTCTATTTGTGCGAACAAAATGATAAAAAATTCATTTGGTTACAGCATTGCATGACCGCGCAATTGTCACTGAAAGTGCGCAAGCGCTGAAAGCTGAAAATTGGTCTGGGCAGGAAGGGTGTTTAAGTGCACAGTAGGCAAGTGGTTAAAGGATTCCTCCATCTCGGAGGAGTGCACTTTTTCTGACCCCGACCTCCCCCACTTCCTCCTCATCCAACCCGAGAAAGGTTGGTAGGGGAAATTTACAATGTAGCTCCAGTGGGGACAGACGTAGACCACTTATCTCACCCCTAAATCATTATTGATATCTGCCAGCTTCTCCAACATTGTGGAGAACGCAGCTAAGAATTTCTCATTTGACACTAAGGTTCCTGTGCATTGAACTCCAGATAAGAGTTAGTTAGTTTTTTTTGGAGGGAAAACTGTTCTTCCTAGTGCCAGATCTGCCATTTTTGCTAGGCCCAGAAGGGGGTTGGATAGCCTTGAAGTGTTACACCACCTGGAGGCTTCAGGGTCACATTGTGGTCTTTGCTGTAGAGAAGCTTCAGCAACTTGATCCTATTTGACTGGTATCCCAATGGAAAAAGAACAGTTTTAAAGATGGCCCCCACACAGTGTGATTGTCCGACTGCACCTAAGCAGCAGCAAGGGTTGGTGGGTCCCATTTGCGTAGTGGCGCCACCAGTCTATGCCTGCCGAGGAGACAGATCCGGTTCCAGTTAGACTGGTAACTCGGCTTCCAGGACAGACCCTGAGAGAAGGAGCTCCACCCCGACAGGAAACACATTGCCTTCAGCTCTTTAAAAGGCAGTCCCTTAGGCATCTGTTCAGTTTTATTTAAGAACCGAAGGACGAAGCTGAAATCTAGTTAAATCCGTACATACAAAGGGTGGGAACGTGCTGTCCTGGAAGACTCCTGGAAACAGAGTTACTGGCAAATCTAACTCCGGTTTTCACCCAGTCGTCTTCCGGGACAGCCCCTGAGAGGATGAACAAGTACTCACCAAATTTTTTTGGGGGGGGGGGGGGTTGGGGCACAGTTGGAGAACTTTCTTCCAAAATGATTGATCACCAAAAACGTCCAATCGATCGTATCGAATGAACGTAGACATGCTTGACCACGTGGTGGCATTACATATCTGCTCTGGGGTAGGGCCGGCTTTTTCCACCCAGGAAGTGGCTAACGCCCTTGTGGAGTGTGCATTCAAGCCTTGTGGAGGGTCCAAGTGTAGAGTTTTGTGCCCTTCTGGGATGGCCATCTTGATCAACCTAGCTATTGTCCCTTTACAAGCTGGTTTACCTTTCTGATTTCCTGAGACAAGGATAAACAGGGCCTCCGATGTTCTGAAGCTCTTGGTAGCTTCCAAATAGCCTATGAGACATCTCCTGACATTCAGCCGATGTAGTTGCTCTTCTTTGCTATTCAAAGGTTTACTACAGAAGGAGGGTAACACTATATCCTGACTTCTGTGAAAGGTGAAGATTTAACCTTGGGGATAAATGCTTGGTCAATTCATGAGAATGACCCTATCCTACA
>JAQSEC010002680.1:0-13655 GCA_028564925.1 Lithobates sylvaticus | reverse complement strand
ATGATCAGCTCCAGGGTGATGAAAGAAGGTATAAAGTTACCTGTGAGTACTGTAACAAATAGAAGACGCTTATATGAAGCCAAGCTATCGGCAAGAAGCCCCTGCAAAGTCTCATTGTTGAAGAAACGACTTGCTAAAGACGTTACAATTTGCCAAACTGGCT
This sequence comes from Lithobates sylvaticus, assembly GCA_028564925.1. Classification (NCBI taxonomy): domain Eukaryota; kingdom Metazoa; phylum Chordata; class Amphibia; order Anura; family Ranidae; genus Lithobates; species Lithobates sylvaticus. The sequence goes on along the minus strand of JAQSEC010002680.1, from coordinate 13,492 downwards.
GACTGGCCTAAAGTCTAGGGGCCCAGGAAGATTGTAAGATGAGCCCCAAACTCTAAATTTAAACCACAGTACAGACAGTGAAGCATGGTGGCACGGGCCTATTTATCGCATACCCGGGATCATGGATCAGTTTGAATACATCAAAATACTTGAAGAGGTCATGTTGCCTTATGCCGAAGAAGAAATGCCCTTGAAATGGATGTTTCAACAAGACAAAAACCCCAAACACACCAGTAAGCAAGCAGCATCTTGGTTGCAGAAAAACAATAATAACGGTATGGAGTGGCCAGCCCAATGCCCAGACCTTAATCCAATAGAAAACCTGTGGGATGACATCAAAAATGCTGTTTCTAAAGGTAAAATCAAGAAATGCTGAGGAATTGTGGAATGTAGTGCAATAGTCCTGGGCTGAAATACCTGTTCACAGGTGCCAGATGTTGGTTGACTCCATGCAACACAGATGTGAAGCAGTTCTTAGGAACAGTACTTATACAACTAAATATTAGTTCAGTGATTCACAGGAAAGCTAAATCAAGTATTTTTCAGTTTATCCAGTTCCCGACCGGCGCACGACGATGTACCTCGGCAGAGTGGCACGGACAGGCATATGGGCGTACTGGTACGTCCCTTTAAATCTGCCGCCGTGCCATCGCTTGTGCGCCGCCAGCGGCGCGGGCCGGTCGGGACCTCCGTGAGTCGGATCGCAGGTCCCACGGACTTGATCGGCGCAGGGATACCCGCGATCGTCTCATGGGGAGGAAGAACGGGGAGATGCTAAAGTAAACAAGCATCTCCCTGTTCTGCCTAGCAACAGTGTCACGGATCTCTGCTGCCTGTGATTGAAGCAGAGATCAGTGATGTGCCACGCCCCTGACACAGTTAGCAACACGCCCCTAGGACACACTTAACCCCTACACTGCCACCTCCTGGTTAACCCCCTCACTGCCAGTGTCATTTACACAGGAATCAGTGCATTTGTATAGCACTGATTGCTGTATAAATGACAATGGTCCCAAAAACGTGTCAAAAATGTCTGATGTGTCCGCCATAATGTCGCAGTCACAACAAAAATCGCTGATCGACGCCATTACTAGTGAAAAAAAAATTATTAATAAAAATGCCATAAAACTATCCCCTATTTTGTAAACGCTATAACTTTTGCGCAAACTAATCAATAATCGCTTATTGCGATTTTTTTTTACAAAAATATGTAGAAGAATACATATAGGCCTAAACTGAGGAAAAAAAAAAATTTTATACATTTTTGGGGGATATTTATTATAGCAAAAAGTAAAAAATAATGTGTTTTTTTTTCAAAATTGTCGCTCTTTTTTTGTTTAAAGCGCAAAAACTAAAAACCGCAGGGGTGATCAAATACCACCAAAAGAAAGCTCTATTTGTGGTAAAAAAAAGGACATCAATTTTGTTTGGGAGCCACGTCGCACAAGCGCACAATTGTCAGTTAAAGCGACGCAGTGCCGAATCGCAAAAAGTGGTCTGGTCTTTAGCCAGCAAAATGGTCCAGGCTGAAAGTGGTTATACAGTATATGTTTGAGTTTGTAAAGAAAAATGCAGACACTGCTATTTTTTTGGAAAAGCATAATATTCATTTTTCTTCACTTTCTGTAAAGTAATAGCAAATTTGAAAAAATGTTCATCATGTTTTGATTTGGACTAGACCGTGCAGTGTTCCTAATGCATTTGCGTGTATGGAAATAAAAGGATTTTGAGCTTTACTCACTTTTTTAATACTGCTATTATTTCGTACACAACTGTATACTGATGTTTCGGATGTGTTTTGTGATGGAATAGGTGGACTGTCCGTTCCACCAGTGAGAGATGTTTGTCTTATCTGGAGATGTAGGGTATAATCCTGCCAGATGATGCCTTAACAATGCCCAGATACAGGCTCCTCTGGTGACTGCTGATACAGGATGAACTGATGTAAGTACAGAGCTGGTAGAAGTTAGGGTCATCAGCTCGAATCCCAACCATTGCATTATCTGCCTGGAGTTTGCATGTTCTCCCTGTGCCTATGTGGGTTTCCTCTGGGAACTCTGGTTTTCTCTCACACTCTACAGACATACTGGTAGGTTAAAGTGGAAGTAAACCCCCCTATCGTGTTCCGCCAAGGAAGCTGCCATCTTTGCCTCTGTTTAATCTTCAACTGCCATGTGATCCGTTATGCTGCACATGTGATCCGTTATGACACCAGCCATTGGATGGTTTGACTGTTTGATTGAGAGCACAGCCAATGTGCAGTTAGCATTCCCGCATGCCTTTTTTTTTTTTTTTAAACTGTTAAATCGATGGGTTTACTTCTGCTTTAATGTATAAATGTGAGTTAGGGATCTTAGATTGTAAGGGCAGGGGCTGATGTGAATGTACAATATATATGTAAAGCGCTGCATAATTTAATTGCACTAAATAAGTACCTGTAATAATAAAAAGTACACTGTCCAGGCCTGCTACCAGCAACCTGTCAAAGTCTATGAGAAGCTGACTGCTAATGTGGCTGGAAGGGGCTGGACAATGCAACTAGTGGCACTACTAGTGGTAGTGGTTCAGGGCCAAATGCACCCAGGGAAAAATGCCTAGAACACAGACACCATGCATTCAAGGCATTTGTCCCAGGGGGTAAACTGCCCTAAACAGTATCGCGCAGTTCACCGTCCAGCCGCATAGAGTGCAGTAACTTTCAGCATCTCATAGAATTTAATAGGCTGCCAACAGCAGGGCTAGACAGTGCACCTGTGCCTTCTGCCTGCACCAATCCTCACCTATGGGATCCCATGCACTATGGCTAAATGCCCAGTGTTTATGAGGCTTTCTTAGGCATTAGGCAACATTAGGAAATATAGGAAGGTAGAATTTAAACAGAAGACTGGATGTGTGGGAAGGCAACATCACGGTCAAAGGGCAGGTAGAAGACAGAATAATTCCAAAGACTAGGCAGGTTGGGAATCCAGGTAATCAGGCAAAATCTAAGTCAGGGTAAAAAAATAGGCACAGAGTATCTATAATCAGGAATTATGCTGACGGTAAATCTCAAAGTAAAGAGAGAGGTTTGAAGGACATACCTACTTGTTATGCCCCATACACACGGTCGGATTTTCCGACGGAAAATGTCCTATCGGACAATGTTGTCGGAAATTCCGACCGTGTGTAGGCTCCATCGGACTTTTTCTGTCGGATTTTCCGACGGACAAAGTTTTATATCCTGCTCTCAAATTTTCCGACAACAAAGTCCTATCGGACTTTTTCCGATCGTGTGTAGCGAATTCCGACGGACAAAGTGCCACGCATGCTCAGATCACATTACAAGACCAAAACTATTGGCTACTAGCCTCTACGTAGTCCCGTCGTACGCAACGAACGTCACCACGTTCAGGATGATCGGATTTTCCGACAACTTTGTCCGACCATGTGTATGCAACACCGGTGTCGGACAAAATCCGTCGGAAAAAATCTGACGGATTTTGTGGTCGGAATTTCCGACCGTGTGTACGGGGCATTACAGTCCAGTGCATGCAATGTGCACAGTCTCCAACAAATCAAAGCATCTCAACAAAAGGGCAAACAGGCTGCACTAAGATGAGCTGTGCATAATATGGCGCATAATCAGGTTTTCAAGAAACTGCAATATAAATAGTGTACATGATAGTAAAGGTAATATAAACGTTTGTTCCTCTTCACACACAGGGGGACATTAGTGCCTCAGTTAAATGCAAATCAGGCTACCCCTCTTTAGTCTTTCCATGTTTAGTCAATGACCTCACCCAGCATCCCCAGCTGATTTGTTCACAAACAGCAGCCGGTTTGGGATATGTGATTTGTGACAGAAGTAGCAGCAGGGCGGCATCGTCATGCAGTGGGTTGTTTTGGCGGTGGGGCAACATCGTCAGGCAGCGAGTCCTCATGATGATGCTGGTTTTATATTTTTTAAGAATAATGGAGTTTTCTACGGTGTGGATGTCTTCATTTGTTTTTCAAAGTTTTTGGGGAATGAGTGAGAAGGGGTATTAATGTATTATCCACTCATTCCCTTATAGAAGGGGATATCTTCCATACTCTGTAAAGTCCCTCCCTACTACATCCCCCTTAGGTAACAAGATGTGTGAATTTGGCCCTTGTTGAAAACCCCCCCCCCTCCTTACAAGGTACTGTCCCAATGCTAAAAGGCCTGTAGCCTGTGGCTACATCCCTGGATAAGGGTCTGGTTGAAATTTCAAGGGGAAGACTATGCTGTTTGTTTTCCTATTTGCAAGGCACAGTACATAGTGTATAGAAATTGGGGGGAAAATGTGGGATGTGCCTTATAACACATCCCAGGCCTGCAAGCGTACAGCCCCTGTTCCTGAACCATAATATGAGCCACATACTGTACCTTCTAACATTGGGGAGTACCTTGCATGGGGGTAGTGGTGGAGACAGGGCCGGCCCTACCATGGGTCCCACTGGGTCCATTGGACCCAGGCAGCACTTTGAGAGGAATGGAAAATTGACGCCCAAGATTTCCGCTCTGCTGCCCTGTAAAAAGGCCGCCCTGCTGCCCTCAACACGCATACTCATAGTTGCTGGGTGCGAGGGTGCACACATGAAGAGCTCAGGTGTGTGTGATGCCGGAGGCATTGTACCCACAGGAGACAGAGAGCAATGAAAGATCCCTTCCCCACCGTCTCTGCCAGCAGCCAATGTTCAGGCGCAGCTTGCATTTCTATTGGGTGGAACTGGAGAAGGTGGTGCGGCCGGCCTTGCGCCCGGCCCACATTCTTCTGCTTTGGTGCAGGCATGAGGCTAGGCACTGAAGACTGTGGGGGCACTGGGAGAGAGCAACAGAGAGGTAATATAAGTTAGTTCTGTGTGACAGGACACAAAGGGTGTCCATTGTGGTTTCATGTGTTGCATAACCTGTCATGCTCAAAAATCCCTATACAGCCCTAGCTTGTCCCTATACTACCCTAGTCTGCCCCTATACTGCCCTAGCCTGTCTATATACTGCCCTAGTCTGTCTATATACTACCCTAGCCTGTCCCTATACTGTCCTAGCTTGTCCCTATACTGTCCTAGCCTGTCCATATACTACCCTAGCCTGTCTATATACTACCTAGCCTGTCTATATACTACCTAGCCTGTCCATATACTACCTAGCCTGTCCATATACTGCCCTAGCTTGCCCCTATACTGCCCTAGCCTGCTCATTTACTACCCCAGCCTGTCCGTATACTACCCTAGCCTATCTATATACTACCCTAGCCTGCCCCTATACTACCCTAGCCTGCCCATATACTACCCTAGCCTGTCTATATACTACCCTACTCTAGCATGTCCCTATACTGCCCTAGCCCGCCCCTATACTGCCCCTATACTGCCCTAGCCTGCCTCTTGTAATTGAACATAATGGTATGGCATATAATTTTGCATATCGACAAGGTGCTGTTGTATGTACAGTAAATCTGATTTCCTAATAAATTTAATTTTAGTTTTAATTATCACGATAAAAAATGGATACATAGTGGATGTGGGGGCCTTTTAGTGGGCGTGATCTTTTTTGGGGGAGGGGGCAGAATTTCATTCTTGGACCCAGGCAGCACAATGTCTTGGGCCAACTCTGGGTGGGGTGCTGCAAGGCAACTTGTCATTATGTTTAGAGGACAAGGGCTATATCACTGCATCCTGTGCCCACAAAGAGATGTGGGAGTGTGCGGAGTGAACTTATTGGAATCTGGAAGCTCTCTTTATAATAATGGGCCAACAGAAATCAGCCCCCTCTAGGGGAATGAGTACAAGGTACATTATACACCATACCATTCATTCCCAAAAAATACAAATGCAAATAAACATATACACACGCAGTACAAATCCAGTGTCAATTACGCAGTCCATCGATGAAGATCCAGTGTTATCATGATGTCCTGCGCCACAATGACCCACTACCCCAGGATGATGGATCCCCAGACACCTGCTGTATTCAAACAAACCAGCAGGTGATTCTGGTTGATTGCATTGACCAAATATAATCCCAATGCTGAAAGGCGTGTGGCCTTTGGGGTGGTGCGTGTGTGTGGGGTGGAGGGTTACTGTTCCATAACTTCACATAAGGCTTTAAAGCATATCCAACCATGTGATTTAGAGGATTTGTGTATTTTTAATGTTGCTATTTAAGCTGCATGAAAATGGATGAATGGTATTTTTTTATAACCATGAACTTTATATCAAAAATGTGCAAATTAGCCTAAACAATACAAGATTCATCTTCCATAGACTTCAATAGGGTTTGCCACTATGTTCAAGTTTGTAGACTCACCAAGTTCTCTGAGCCTCCAGTGACTGAAATTTGCCCGGTTCACTTATCCTTAATTGTAACAAATGTTAACACAGCTCCTCAAAGCAGTAAAAACCCAATAAGAATTCTAATCCTTCTTATCCAAAACTAGAAAAAAAGTGTTTGGTCCTGCATATGCTAAGTAGTAGCAAAATCTCGTACTACAAAATACCTCATTCTATCTAATAAAGGAAACTTGTAATGAAACAGATAGAACAGTTGATATCCCTGACCTCCTTCTAAAAACTGCTTTCTCTGGCTCCAGTACTTTTTTGGTTACTGACCTGAAACAAGCATACAGACATAATAGTACCAAAGCCTTTGGATCAGCATAAGGTATAGCAGCAGTCAAACTTTTTTTGGAAGTCAATAAGGGCAGCTTCCATATTCAGTTTGTACAGGTTTCCTCGAAGATTACATGTATCTACCATAGATCAGATGTCCCCCACCAGTGCTTCAGTATTTAAGAAGTGAAAACTGCAATGTCGGTCATGTGATGCTCTGACAGTATTACAAAAAGACAAAACCATGGATTCAGAAGTCCGGCTCTGAATGTCAAAAACTAGTATAGCACCCTCCTAGTTAGGCTGCTAGGTAAATTTAGTTGTTGGCTCCTTCTGTAGTCAAGGGAGCAGTGGTTGTTTACTCTGGTCTGTTCAGGGTTTCACAGGTTGGGAGAAGCTTCCAAAGCTTAGGGAGGGAAGATTCTAATAGCCAGCCTGAATATTGATCAGGGCCAAGTCAATCCCTGGGGAGGTGTGCCCAGATGGTGGCTGGGAAGCTGATGAATAGTCTGGAAAAATGTGAATAAAACCTTGTGAGCTGCCCTAAAATTTAATTAACGTAGCTTCTAGCACATCCCACACTTCCTTATATCATGTGAAAAAACAGTAAAATTAAATTAAAATAAGTACAGCGCTTAATGTATATATACAATCATCCTATATGTGATCATGTGCATATAATGCCAATACTAAAAAGTTTTTTTATTAAATCAAACTAAATTGGTAATTTGGCACAATTGTCCGTAAATGATCCTTGTGAAAATGTGTTATAAACCAACGTGCCAATCCACTTATAATACAAATAAAAATACAAATAAATTGATCAATTGATCTCTTCATAAACAATTGTCCATATAGTCTCCTTGTGCAATTGTGTACCAGCCCACTTCTAATAAAATAAAATAAAATGACAACAAAAAAATCAATCGATTGATCTCTTCACAAACATCCACCACAGTGCTTTTTCTTATGTTACTGTGCTCCCTCCACCGGGTGTGCCCGTACCTATTCCTATATAACTGTGCCTTGTAAAAGGTAACTCCTCTGAAGTTCCCCTCTTGATGATGTTTTTCTTTCCTTAGCGATATTGCTTCCAAATCCAAATCAGAGCAATGCCATGTAAAACAATCAGACCTTGCAATAGTGTTTTATGCTTTTTAAAATGTATTAAACCATACAGTACAACATATATGCACTCAGATTTAAAACATCTTTATGTTCGGCTTTTTTCTTGTAGTCCACCATATAAACCTATGGACGTTACCGCTGCCATATTCCTATAGTCTTCATCAATACAACCCTTGGCCATTTTCTTGTAGTCCGCCATACAGTCACAAGGAGGTTTCCGCCACCATATTTTTATAGCCCATGTCAATATAAATTTTTACGGCCATTTGTATATAATTCTCTGTGCAAAATGCTTGATTATCACTACAATATATACCAATAATCTTGTGCTAAACATCTAGTATAATAAATAAATAAAACCCCTACATATTAAAATCCCTTATTAATAATGGTCTGAATCGTATCGCATCAATAAAAAAAAAATTCTAATTTATATTTATATCAGTATATAGTCGTGAATCCTGACCTGGGTATCATATAACTAAAATCCTCTACCATGATTGGTCTTTGCATAGAAAGTACCTTAATATAGTTATAAAAAATAGTTATAAAAATATTATTATTTTAAAATTGTCGTTTAGAAGGTATCTGAATATTATTGAAAAATTTGATTAAACACTGTGTGAGTCACTAAGTGAAATAAAAGTTGGCCAAAAAACTATTTAAATAAAACGCCTTATTAAGGCCTCTGGGTGCTAATGATCTTAATTTCGTACACCCACCAGGATTCCCTTTGACTTAATGTTCTGATCTTATTGCTACCTCTCCAGTGCCTCTTATATTTTTTTAAACCCCAAAACCTTAATTTTGGTAAGCCAAAAGGTCCAGCATTTAAATTCATTGGGTCACTAAAGCATCATAGAAGCTGTTGTACCCATTCTCGATATATAGAATAATGAAATTCATGAGAAAAATAAGTACATAGAATAAACAGAAAACATTGCTTTCGATTCTGCTTGCAGAAATAACTTATAACCACAGTTTGTGGGGTTTAGAGCTGGAGATCAATCTTAACACACCAAATATGCATTGCTTTATTCTAGTTAAATGGAAGCATATCAATAGAGATGACAACACCACCACTAAAACTCGGTCCCTTAGTAAAGTTGTTGTAAAGTATTAAATGGAATACCGGCAAGATCCTATCAGCAGACTGTCCTACTTTATTCTTCTCTGTGACATGCTTTAAAAAGAAAGGAGGGGCCATTTGCAGCCTCAAGCAATTAATCGCTCACAGACAAGCATAAAGCCTCCTTTTCATGGCAGTCCTTTGGCTTGTCATGTTGCTAAGCAAGGTATTAATGCTCCTGATTGCATGTAGGGCTTTAGAGTGGCACGGTGCTGGAGTGTGACGGAATCTGCTCATTCACAGCAGACATCTTGTTTTGGCAATTTTTTTCCCTGTCTGATTGGCATAGAAGCAAGCTTATATACTTGCTTGATTCTACTGTCCCTCTCCTTTTCTGGTGTGATTCAAAAATGCATTTTTCTGATTCCTAACTGAAGCAAGCAAAGTGAAAATGGCTTCTGAAAACGAAAGAACAGTTAAAGTATATGTACTTTAGTTTTCCCTGTGGCTCTCCATCAGTGTTGTTTCCCACCTTCGTTTTGCTTGATGACGCAGTTAATTTTTTTCTCCACATGCGTGTGCCCAATCTTGGTGTTGAGTGAGGCCCCCCACACACACCTGCCACTTTTCCTGCACTTACAGACTCGAAGTGACTGATGCATTTTCCTAAATATGGGTGTAATATATAACATGGTGTAAAAGATGGAGTTTTCCACTGTTGCTTTACCTACCACTGTCTCTAAACTCAGGCTTCATTAATCTGAATGTACTAAAAAGGTTTTGTCTATTTTTAGGTCTGGACACTGCCCTGAGGAACATACAGTATACTAAAGCAAAAAAAAAATATGTTTTTAAAATTCAGGTTAAGGGGTCACAGTCAGATTAGTAATGCTTAAAAGGCAAAATTAAAAATGCTAAATACTTGTAATACCATGTTCAAGACTTGTCAATCAGGGTGTTAATGTTCCTGTAAATGAAAGGTTTCAGGGCTTCTATTCAAGCCTATTTACAATTCCCAAGCCCAATGGAGGCCTTTATCTTATTCTGTATTTAAAGGTACACTCTCAAAAATTTGGAATGGAATCTATTTGTTCAGTTATTGCCTCCCTTCATTGCAGAGACTTCTTAGCATCCTTCTTCATAAAGGATGCACATTTACACTACTATCTTTCTAGGTTCATAACATTTGCTTCACTTGGATTAGGTGAACACCACTATCAATTTGTAGTCCTTCCCTTCAGCCTTGGACATTTTCACAAATATCTTCACTCCAGCTCTGGGCCCTCTTTTGTTTCCAAGGTATTCAGATTATTGGATTCTTGGGTGATCTGTTGCTTCACCAACAAACCTCTCTGAACCTTGAAATATGTGGGCCTTCTTCTGGATACTATTCGGTCCATGGTCTTTCTCCCCAGGGAGAAGTTGATAAAACTGCACAGTCAGGTTTGACTACTTCAATCTCATTGTCTGTCTCCCCTGAAAAGCAGCATATGAGTACAAGGATTGATGATGGCAGTCCAAGTTGTTTTATTCCACTCCAGAAATTTACATTATAACATTTTTATGGCATGGGACTAGAGATGGGCCAAACGACCCCCTTGTTCGGTTTGCGGCAGAACTTTCGAGCATCACAATAGTTCGGAACAGAATAACAAACCCCATTGAAGTCTATGGGACCCTAACTGGGAAAATCAAAAGTGCCCATTTTGAAGGCTTATATGAAAGTAATTGGGCATACAATGATTATGGGGGTCTGGGTACTGTCCGGGGGGCCATGTGTCAATGAAAAAAAAGTTTGTAAAAAACATAATTTTAAATTGGGCAGTGATTTACTGATGCTTAAAGTGAAACCAACAAAATGAGAAAAAACAATAAAAATTAAAAATTCTTTTAAATATAGTGCCTCGGGGGTCCCCTTAGTTTGCCTGTAAAGTGGCACATCTGTACCATGTATAGAGCCTGCTGCAGCAATAATGACATTTATAAAGCCAAAAAAATGAAATTTTCCATTCAAGCTTTCTTTATTTTATTAACAACAGCTTGGGGAGCCAGTCTGTATGATGAAGCCACAATTTAGTGCACTTGGAACAAGATTAGAGATTTTTTGGATCAATTCTGGTGTCTCTTTCGCAGACTTTGGATAGAAGTAACAGGTGCTGAAAAATTGATCCTTAGGTGTTAATTGTGCCCATGAAACCTACACCAAAAATTTCTTCCAGATGAAATCAACACCCACAAAGCTAGGCACTGTCACTGAATGCCCGTTCGGAAAGCATGCTGGATGCAGGGCAGTGCAGCAGCCCTATTGCATACTGGACAAGTTCTGGCTAGTGGTCTATTCTCATGACCCAGTAACCCAGTGGATTGTCAACTGGAAAGCTCTCCATATCTGTTTTCGCCCTTAGATAATCTCCCACCATATGATGAAGATGCTACCGATGAGATGTGGAAGCTGACAGCCCTGCGGGCCCGAGGACTAAAAAAAATTATGAAATGCATCACTGAGGCAGCCCCCTTCTCCACTGCTCCTCTCTTGACCAACAGAAGCCTCAAAACGACATTTTCTACCAGACTATAACCTACCAAAGTTGGGAAAAGCGTTACATAAACTCCTACATAAACTCCTCTTAAAGTGTCCTCAAGAAATGTATTCTTCTGCTCCCTCTGTGGGGATGGGATGAGTTCTGAGACTTAAGCCTTGTAACGGTGGTCAAGGAGGGTTGCCAAGCAATAGTGATCCATCTCCTTGATGCCACGTATTCTCAGGTCCTTTCGTAGGCTTTAAAGAATGAGGGAGCCTATGCACCGCAAGTTTGCGGAGGCATGAGAAGCATACTCCTCTGGGTCACTGAGGATTACAGTATCTGGAACTGCATCCTCCCAGCCATGTACTACTACCAAGGGTTCTGGGGATGGAAAACCATCTGGTAAGCATTCACCCATGTCTTGCTCTGCTTCAATGCCTCCAAAGCTGCCAGAATCCTCCTCCTCCCTCTCTTCTTGTGTGTTCTGTGGTGTAGGAAGAATAGTGTCTGCATAAAGTGGGCCTTGAGAGGAAAGGAAGTCCTCCTCTTCCTCCTGCTGCTCTGCCTCGAGTGCCCTGTCCATTATGCCATGCAGAGTCTGCTCCAATAGGAACACAACAGGGATTGTGTCACTGATGCATGCATTGTCACGGCTCACCATTCTTTGGGCCTCCTCAAATGGTGACAGTACAGTGCCTCTGTCATCCTTTATCAGCAGTCATTGGCTTGGGGAAAAAAAATTTCATTGTGCCATTCTCACACAGGTACTTGATGGCACACTGCTGCATATGCAGCCGCTGCAGCATTGCCAAAGTCGAGTTTCGCCTGGTGGGCATGTCACAATTCAGGCGGTTTACGGGCAGGTGGAATTCCCGCTGAATTTCAGCCAGCCAGGCGCTGGCTGCGTATGACTTCCTGAAATGGCTACAGATTCTTCTGGCCTGCTTCAACGGATCTTCCAACCCTGGGTACCTATTTAAAAAATGCTGCACCACCAAACTGAGGTGGTGGCACATGTGTCAACTTTCCCTGTCTTAGGGCGGACAGGAAGTTTTGTGCCATTATCTCACACCACCATTCCTGGCTCCAGCTGGTGTGGCATGAACCATCTCTGGGCCTGCCCCTGCAGAGCTGCAAGAATCTCTGATCTGGGGTGGTTCCTGTCCCCTAGACACACCAGCTGATGGACTGCATGGCACCTTTTAGCTTGACTCATTGAACAGCCACTTGAACGCTTAGGGGGTACTTGTGGTCCATAGGACAATTCAGCAGAGGAGGGGATGGAGGAGGAGGGGGTAGACCTGACAAATCTCTCATCATCACCCCTAGCTATATGGAAACATGGCAGCACAACAAGCTGCAGCACTGAGGACAATTCAGCAGAGGAGGGCATGGAGGAGGAGGAGGAAGGGGTAGAGCTGACAAATCTCTGATCATCACCCCTAGCTGTACATGGCGGCACAACAAGCTGCAGCACTGAGCCCTGTCTTGCATCCTTCTGAGTTGCAAGCAGAGTTACCCAGTGAGCTGTGAACAAAATATATCATCCCTGACCATGCATGCATGCTTGCTGACCATCAGCAGTAACGTGGAACTTGCGGCTGACTGCCTTGCCCAACGATGCCACAACATTTCCTTTCCAAATGATGGTAGAGCGCTGGAATCGCCTCACGTGAAAAGAAAAAGAAACTGGGAACCTGCCATTGTATTACAGCACATTCTGCAAATTCACAGAAGGGGCAGAATCCACCAGATGGAAAAGCAGGGGTTGTAAAGCCAGCAGCTTTGACAAGCTAGAATTTGGACGCTGGGCATGTGGGTGGCAGTGACTGTATTTTTTTTCGCTGCAGCAGATGGGGCAGAGAAATTTGCCTGCCATAGTCTACAGCTGCTGGTGTGCTTCTGGCAGATGTGCTGCAAGGACCTGGGACACCCTGTGCTATACCATCATCCCTGTCAGTGGAGGCTGCTGAGAGGTCATGAGGTTTAGCCTAGGTAGCAGAATTGCATTGGACCCGCAATAACGCACTGAAATATACTGCGTTAAATTTGCAGTAACGCACTGATATATACTGCGTTGGATGTGCAGTAACGCACTCAAATATACTGCGTAAACGTGCAGTAATGCACTGAAATATACTGTGTTGAACATGCAGTAACA
>JAQSEC010001386.1:19391-54093 GCA_028564925.1 Lithobates sylvaticus | reverse complement strand
TAACTGTGAAGTGAATTAGCTGCCACTTTAAAGTAGTGATATGAATAGTGTATGGATTAAGACCTCAAATGTGTGAGTGTTTAAAGGAAACAATCCAGTGGCGCTGCTTACAAAAATAAAATAAATGCAATGAACTAAACGATAACCTAAAATATAAGATGTAAATACAGATGTGAACGGTGTTATTGTCGGTAAGGACAATAATAATTGTGAATGCATAAATAAACACCCCGTGAAAAAGAGTGTGAACTTAAAAATAAAAATAAAAATGACAATTGTCCTTTGAGTCTGTGCCAGAAGAATAGTATTCAAAACATATTAAATCTTCAAAAACTGATGCTTTAAATTCTTCCACCACACCAACGTGTGACGTGATCCATCTCCCAATGAGACCGCACTCACCAGATGGTGATGCCAGCCACTCTCGTGGTTGGCAATCAAGCTGTTAGACCACACATGGGTCAGTAATCGATCAAATCCAAGCGATCATATCCATATGTGAAAATAAAAGTAAACAGTGCTCCACATAGCGTAACTTCGTTTAAAACAAAATTTATTCAACCAAAACGCACACACTTCAATAGTGTCACTCACATTTTTGAAGTTGAAAACCAGCAATAAAATAACTCCACAGCAAGCAGGGAATCCCTAGGGAATACCTAGGAAGAAGTCAACTCGACGAAACATGTCAGGGGCGTGGCCACACGGACAGTAAAACATCCTTTGACGTAATAGACGTGTTGTTTGGAGATCCTGGTCATCCTTCACCTGCTACAGTCACAGCCCAGCATTCGCTGGATAGTGGATACAGCTTATACAGCGTCTGGAGCGGGTGAGAGAGAGCAAGGTTATCTTGGGATCCAGTGTGACCTAGTTTGCGGTGCCTCCAAAGCCAGCTCTTCCAATTCACTGCTTGCTGTGGAGTTATTTTATTGCTGGTTTTCAACTTCAAAAATGTGAGTGACACTATTGAAGTGTGTGCGTTTTGGTTGAATACATTTTGTTTTAAACGAAGTTACGCTATGTGGAGCACTGTTTACTTTTATTTTCACATATGGATATGATCGCTTGGATTTGATCGATTACTGACCCAGGTGTGGTCTAACAGCTTGATTGCCAACCACGAGAGTGGCTGGCATCACCATCTGGTGAGTGCGGTCTCATTGGGAGAGGGATCACGTGACACGTTGGTGTGGTGGAAGAATTTAAAGCATCAGTTTTTGAAGATTTAATATGTTTTGAATACTATTCTTCTGGCACAGACTCAAAGGACAATTGTCATTTTTATTTTTATTTTTAAGTTCACACTCTTTTTCACGGGGTGTTTATTTATGCATTCACAATTATTATTGTCTTCACCGACAATAACACCGTTCACATCTGTATTTACATCTTATATTTTAGGTTATCGTTTAGTTCATTGCATTTATTTTATTTTTGTAAGCAGCGCCACTGGATTGTTTCCTTTAAACACTCACACATTTGAGGTCTTAATCCATACACTAGGCATAGTGAAGAAGCTAATAGTAATGATAATAGTAGGGTCTTTCACTTTATTGAACCTGCAGCCAACGTGCAGCCTGCAGACACTAATCAGTGATCTTTAACAATCCTATGTAACGTTTCTCTATTCTTTGACTGCCTCTTGAAGCATGTCCCATTGTTATAGTATGTTCACAGTCTGACCATCTCCTGTATCATATCTACAGTCTTTGGTTAGATCTTGTATCATGTCTGCAGACTCTGAACATCTCCTGTATCGTGTCCACCGTCTTGGTCCATCTCTTGTATTATATCTACAGTCCCTGACCATCTTGTGTATCATGTTCACAGTCTTTGACCATCTGCTGTATTATGTCCACCCAGAGGCGTAACTAGAAACCTCAGGGCCCCGGTGCAAGAAATCAGGAAGGGCCACCCCCCCCCCCCCCCAAAAAAAGCATGATTTTGACCCAGTGCAACCTGTGTCCCCAGTGCACCCTGTGTCACCAGTACCTGTGTCACCAATTCAAACTGTGTCCCCAGTGCAACCTGTGTCCCCAGTGCAACCTGTGTCTCCAGTGCAGCCTGTGTCCCCAGTACCTGTGTCACCAATTCAAACTGTGTCCCCAGTGCAGCCTGTGTCCCCAGTGCAGCCTGTGTCCCCAGTGCAGCCTGTGTCCCCAGTGCAACCTGTGTCCCCAGTGCAGCCTGTGTCACCAATGCAGCCAGTGTCCCCAGTGCAACCTGTGTCCCCAGTGCAGCCGTTGTCACCAATGTAAGCTGTGTCCTCAGTGCACCCTGTGTCCCCAGTGCAGCCGGTGTCACCCGTGCAACCTGTGTCCCCAGTGCAGCCGGTGTCCCCAGTGCAGCCGGTGTCCCCAGTGCACCCTGTGTCAACAATGCAACCTGTGTCCCCAGTGCAACCTGTGTCCCCAGTACCTGTGTCACCAATTCAAACTGTGTCCCCAGTGCAACCTGTGTCCCCAGTGCAGCCTGTGTCCCCAGTGCAGCCTGTGTCCCCAGTGCAGCCTGTGTCCCCAGTGCAGCCTGTGTCACCAATGCAACCTGTGTCCCCAGTGCAGCCAGTGTCACCAATGCAGCCAGTGTCCCCAGTGCACCCTGTGTCACCAGTACCTGTGTCACCAATTCAAACTGTGTCCCCAGTGCAACCTGTGTCCCCAGTGCAACCTGTGTCTCCAGTGCAGCCTGTGTCCCCAGTACCTGTGTCACCAATTCAAACTGTGTCCCCAGTGCAGCCTGTGTCCCCAGTGCAGCCTGTGTCCCCAGTGCAGCCTGTGTCCCCAGTGCAGCCTGTGTCCCCAGTGCAACCTGTGTCCCCAGTGCAGCCTGTGTCCCCAGTGCAGCCTGTGTCACCAATGCAGCCAGTGTCCCCAGTGCAACCTGTGTCCCCAGTGCAGCCGTTGTCACCAATGTAAGCTGTGTCCTCAGTGCACCCTGTGTCCCCAGTGCAGCCGGTGTCACCCGTGCAACCTGTGTCCCCAGTGCAACCTGTGTCCCCAGTGCAGCCGGTGTCCCCAGTGCAGCCGGTGTCCCCAGTGCAGCCGGTGTCCCCAGTGCAGCCGGTGTCCCCAGTGCACCCTGTGTCAACAATGCAACCTGTGTCCCCAGTGCAACCTGTGTCCCCAGTACCTGTGTCACCAATTCAAACTGTGTCCCCAGTGCAACCTGTGTCCCCAGTGCAGCCTGTGTCCCCAGTGCAGCCTGTGTCACCAATGCAACCTGTGTCCCCAGTGCAGCCAGTGTCACCAATGCAGCCAGTGTCCCCAGTGCAACCTGTGTCCCCAGTGCAGCCGTTGTCACCAATGTAAGCTGTGTCCTCAGTGCACCCTGTGTCCCCAGTGCAGCTGGTGTCACCAGTGCAATCTGTGTCCCCAGTGCAACCTGTGCCCCCAGTGCAACCTGTGTCCCCAGTGCAACCTGTGTCCCCAGTGCAACCTGTGTCCCCAGTGCAGCCGGTGTCACCAATGCAGCCTGTGTCCCCAGTGCAACCTGTGTCAACAATGCAACCTGTGTCCCCAGTACCTGTGTCACCAATTCAAACTGTGTCCCCAGTGCAACCTGTGTCCCCAGTGCAACCTGTGTCCCCAGTGCAGCCTGTGTCCCCAGTGCAGCCTGTGTCAACAATGCAACCTGTGTCCCCAGTGCAGCCTGTGTCCCCAGTACCTGTGTCACCAATTCAAACTGTGTCCCCAGTGCAACCTGTGTCCCCAGTGCAACCTGTGTCCCCAGTGCAGCCTGTGTCAACAATGCAACCTGTGTCCCCAGTACCTGTGTCACCAATTCAAACTGTGTCCCCAGTGCAACCTGTGTCCCCAGTGCAGCCTGTGTCACCAATGCAGCCGGTGTGTCCCCAGTGCAACCTGTGTCACCAATTCAAGCTGTGTCCCCAGTGCAGCCGGTGTCCCCAGTGCAACCTGTGTCCCCAGTGCACCCTGTGTCCCCAGTGCACCCTGTGTCCCCAGTGCACCCTGTGTCCCCAGTGCAGCCTGTGTCCCCAGTGCAGCCGGTGTCCCCAGTGCAGCCTGTGTCCCCAGTGCAGCCTGTGTCCCCAGTGCAGCCGGTGTCCCCAGTGCAGCCTGTGTCCCCAGTGCAGCCGGTGTCCCCAGTGCAGCCGGTGTCACCAGTGCAGCCTGTGTCCCCAGTGCAGCCGGTGTCCCCAGTGCAGCCGGTGTCCCCAGTGCAGCCGGTGTCCCCAGTGCAGCCTGTGTCCCCAGTGCAGCCGTGTCCCCAGTGCAGCCGGTGTCACCAGTGCAGCCTGTGTCCCCAGTGCAGCCGGTGTCCCCAGTGCAGCCGGTGTCCCCAGTGCAGCCGGTGTCCCCAGTGCAGCCGGTGTCCCCAGTGCAGCCTGTGTCACCAATGCAGTGGTGGTACTGGAAGGCGGTGGTGGTACTGGAGGGGGGTGGTACTGGAGAACGGTGGCACTGAAGGGGGGGTGGTGGTACTGGAGGGCGGTTGCGGTGGTACTGGAGGGGGGGTGGTGGCACTGGAGGGGGGTGGTGGTACTGGGTGGTGGTGGCACTGGAGGGGGGGTACTGGAGAACGGTGGCACTGAAGGGGGGGTGATGGTACTGGAGGGGGGGTGGTACTGGAGGGCGGTGGCGGTGGCACTGGAGGGGGGTGGCGGTGGCACTGGAGGGGGGGTGGCGGTGGCACTGGAGGGGGGGTGGTAGCACTGGAGGGAGGTGGCGGGGGTACTGGATTGAGAGGTGGTGGCACTGGAGGGGGTGGCGGTGGTACTGGAGGGAGAGGTGGTGGCACTGGAGGGGGGGGTGGCGGTGGTACTGGAGGGAGAGGTGGTGGCACTGGATGGGGGTGGCGGTGGTACTGGAGGGGGGGTGGTGGCACTGGAGGGGGGGTGGTGGCACTGGAGGGGGGGTGTTGGCGTCATTGGAGGGGGGGTGGTGGTACTGGAGGGGGGTGGTGGCACAGTTTGGAGGGTGTGCAACCTGTGTCCCCAGTGCAACCTGTGTCCCCAGTGCAGCCGGTGTCACCAATGCAGCCTGTGTCCCCAGTGCAACCTGTGTCAACAATGCAACCTGTGTCCCCAGTGCAACCTGTGTCCCCAGTACCTGTGTCACCAATTCAAACTGTGTCCCCAGTGCAACCTGTGTCCCCAGTGCAACCTGTGTCCCCAGTGCAACCTGTGTCCCCAGTGCAGCCTGTGTCAACAATGCAACCTGTGTCCCCAGTACCTGTGTCACCAATTCAAACTGTGTCCCCAGTGCAACCTGTGTCCCCAGTGCAGCCTGTGTCACCAATGCAGCCGGTGTCCCCAGTGCAACCTGTGTCACCAATTCAAGCTGTGTCCCCAGTGCAGCCGGTGTCCCCAGTGCAGCCTGTGTCCCCAGTGCAGCCTGTGTCCCCAGTGCAGCCGGTGTCCCCAGTGCAGCCGGTGTCCCCAGTGCAGCCTGTGTCACCAATGCAGCCTGTGTCACCAATGCAGTGGTGGTACTGGAAGGCGGTGGTGGTACTGGAGGGGGGTGGTACTGGAGAACGGTGGCACTGAAGGGGGGGTGGTGGTACTGGAGGGCGGTTGCGGTGGTACTGGAGGGGGGGTGGTGGCACTGGAGGGGGGTGGTGGCACTGGAGGGGGGGTACTGGAGAACGGTGGCACTGAAGGGGGGGTGATGGTACTGGAGGGGGGGTGGTACTGGAGGGCGGTGGCACTGGAGGGGGGTGGCGGTGGCACTGGAGGGGGGGTGGTAGCACTGGAGGGAGGTGGCGGGGGTACTGGATTGAGAGGTGGTGGCACTGGAGGGGGGGGTGGCGGTGGTACTGGAGGGAGAGGTGGTGGCACTGGATGGGGGTGGCGGTGGTACTGGAGGGGGTGTGGTGGCACTGGAGGGGGGGTGGTGGCACTGGAGGGCGGTGGTGGTACTGGAGGGGGGGTGTTGGTGTCATTGGAGGGGGGGTGGTGGTACTGGAGGGGGGTGGTGGCACAGTTTGGAGGGGGGTGGGTCTCTCTGGCTCTGGATAGGCGGGGGCGGACACAAACAGTCTTAAAGCGCTGCCTTCAGCCTTCTCTCACTCACGGTCTCTCCTCCCCCCTCGTAGCGGGTGAAAGCCCCCCTCCCCATGCCATGAACCCGACAGTGATCAACGCCACACACCCCGGCCCCCAGGTGGGCCCCTCACTGGGCGGGCGGACGGCCGATGGGCCCCCTGAAGTGGTGGAGAACTACAGGGCCCAGTCGCACTTGCGACTGTTGCGACCCTTATAATTCCGCCACTGTGTCCACCATCTCTGACTATCTCTTGTACCATGCCCATAGTCTTATACTGACTATATTCTGTGTGCCTGCTGTCTCCGATAATGAATATTCACTGAATTTTATGTGCGGCCCTTTGGTGAGGACAATGGCTTAGCTTAAAGGAGAAGTATGGCTTAAGCCCCATACACACTATCAGTTTTTCTGCTGAGTTTTTCCTTCAGGTTTACCAAAACCATGTAGTGCAAGGGCCTGCCTGATTGCATACAAATTGAAACTCCTAAGGTTTGACCTCATATTATATAGTTTTGGTAAATCTGAAGGAAAAACTCAGCAGAAAAACTGATAGTGTGTATGGGGCTTAAAGCTATTTTGGGCATACTTTTATGGATTACAGGAGTGCAGTTCATGCTGCACTGATGTGATCCATTTGTGATCCATTTTCAGCCACCAGTGGGCTTCCGAAGCTTCACGTCTTTCCCTAAGCTCTGGGGGAAATTCCCTTTCAAAGTGCAACTTTTATTGCAAAGTGAACAGCCTATTTGCCTTTAGTAAATGAATCCCAGTGTGTCACTCAACCTTTTAGTATCCACCTAAAACTGAAATATTTATTTAAGATGGACCGAACCTTTAAGATGATAGATAGGGGTTGACGTAGACTAAAAGTCAACTTGCATTGTACCTTAAAGAGGAGGTCCACCTGAAATTTTTTTTTTTAAAGTCAGCAGCTACAAATACTGCAGCTGCTGACTTTTAATAAATAGACACTTACCTGTTCCAGGTTCCAGCGATGTCGGCAGAAGATGACGAGCGATCGCTCGTCTCTCGGCTGCCCCCGCCGCCATCCTCTGTCAGGGAATCAGGAAGTGACTTCACTGCCCGGTTCCCTACTGTGCATGCGCGAGTCGCGCTGCGCGTCTTTATTGGTCCCCGTTGTGTACTGGGAACTGTGTGTTTCCCAAGACACAACGGGCATCTTCGGATAGGGGCGGGCATCCTCGGATAGGGGGGGGGCTGCTGCGGCTAGCTAGTCCCAGAAGTGGGTGCAGATACCTGTATTATACAGGTATCTGCACCCCCTTCCCCCTGAAAGGTGCCACCGGAGTGGGGGAGGAATCCGATCTGAAACTGCAACTTAATTATACAAAAAAGTTCCTCATATTGAGATAAATATAAAAAAATCAGATCCCTAGCACTTCTGGGTAGGATGTTTCCTAGGCATTCCACATGTATCTACCGGTGTCAGGCTTCCAAGATGGAAGGCCAAGGTGAGCTTTTGATGAGGTCTTGCTGAAGAACTCTTGCCAGAGTTAGAATTTCTTGCACAGTTTTGACTATGATGTGATGATGAATCCCAGGTTGAAAAATGTATGTAGGAGGACTGGAGGATCTTAGAGGCTACTTCAAAAGAAACGTACTGTGACTGCTATGACCATGCATATTCTGGAGATATCAAATTAAGTTTGTGGCTCGGAAATTGGATGATTATACAATGTACAGAGGGGACCCATGGAATTGTAGAGGCATGGATACTTTACCTTTGAATTTTGCACTGTATTGTGACCAGCATTTTGATTCCGCTTTCCTTCTATGAAATCAGCAGTAACCTAAATTTGCCTTCCTCTGAGCAGCAGCCTTATCTCTCCTCCTTCACTATATGCTAATCAGCAATCTGAATCCCCTTAATATCAATACATTTACCAGAAGCTTTTATCACCACTCTTCTCTCTGTATACTGACCAACAATCTAAATCCTTTTTACTCTCTTTGCGCTGAACTATCAGTCTGCCTCCCATCTAGTTTTAGGCTGGCCATACATTATACAATGTTCTTGTGCAATTTTCCTTTAGATTTACCAAAACCATATAATATGAGGTCAAACCTAAACACTTTCAATTTGTATGCAATCAGGCAGGCCCTTGCACTACATAGTTGAAGGTAAATCTAAAGGAAATGGAATAAGAAAATTGTATAATACATGGCCCGCCTTACTCTACACTGGCTAGTATATTAAATGCCATCTCTATAACGCTCTAAAAATTGACCAGAAGCTTTTATCCCCACCTCCTCTCTGTATACTGACCAATAGTCGGCACCCTCTACATAACCAGCAATCTGAATCCTCTCTATACACTTACCTGTACTCTGAATGTCCTTTTTCTCTACAGTGACCTGAAGCCTGTATCCTCTCTTTTTCTCTATATCCATTAATCAGTACCTTGAATCTCCTCTCCTTCACAATACACACGGACCAGAAGCCTATATCCTCTCTCTTCGCTAATCAGCAGTCTTAGAATCTCTTCTCCCTCTCTCCTTACACTCAACAGAAGTCTGTATCCCCTCTCTTCTCTATTCACTGATCCAGGGCCATTTCTTGCCCCCCCCCCCCCCCCCATGCAGTTTTGCTCTCCACCTACTCTGAGACATACAATAAATAGCAGCTAGACTCAAAATCAGTTTACTGAATCAGATCAGGCAGCTATTGCGATTGGTTGCCAGAGGTATCATTACCGCTCACTGACTGGTTGCTAGAGGTTACAGAACACATTGCAGCTCACTGGTTAGTTGCTAGAGGTTACAGCACATGATTTCTGCTTGTTGATTATGGGTGCTAGAGATTATTGTGGATACTCTAACCTCAGAGGGGCGCAATATACATATCAATGCCGCCGGCCGCCGCTATTTACATATGAATGCTGCCACTATTTACATATAAATGCCGGTAATTTGCATGTAAACACAGGGTCTGCAGGTGAGTCATCTATACACAACAATAGGGCAGAGCTGGGCAGCATTAGTAGCAGCACTTCACACTGAGATATTGGGACACAGCACAGGACTAAAACCTCAAGGGGCAAGAGAATTTAAACCAGGATAGTTGGCAAGTATGAGGCAGCTGTTTTGGGCCCCACAACAATGACAGGGCCCAGGGCAGCTGCCCATTTTGCCCTGCCTTAAAAACGGCCCTGCACTGATCGGTAGTCTGAATCTCCTCTCCTTCTATCTATACATTGACCTGAAGGCTGTATCCCCTCTCTTCTATGTTTACTGATCCGTAGTCTGAATCTCCTCTCCTTCACACCATACACTGGCCAAAATCCTGTATCCCCCTCTATCTTCACTAGTCAGCAGTCTGAATCTCCATTACTTTCTTTCATACACCTGCACCCCTCTCTTCACCAATCAGCAGTCTGAATCTCTTCTCCCTATACACTGGCCAGAAGCATGTATCCCCTCTCTTCTCTATTCATTGATGAGCATCTGAGTCTCCTCTCCTTTTCTCCATACACTGACCAGAAGTCTGCACCTGCTCTCTTCTCTACACATACACCGATCAGCAGTTTCAATCTCTCCTCCTTCTCTCCGAACACCGACCAAAAGCCTGTATCCCCTCTTTTCTAAATACGCTGATCAGCAGTCTAAATCCCTGGATAACATGCTAGGGAGTTTATTGGCTGCAGAAAAAAATGCCAAAAAAGCAGCTGTAAAAATGTCCAAAAACATAGTTTTTGGCTTCAGCTGACCAGAAGCATGTATCCCTTCTCTTCTCTGTTCACTGATGAGCAGATTGCATCTCCTCTCCTGCTCCCCAAACACTGACCAAAAGCCTATATCCTCTCTTTCCTATATTCACTAGTCACCAGTCTGAATCTCATTTCCTTTCCTCCATACACTGGCCAGTTGCTTGCACCCCTCACTTCTGTATTCACCAGTCTGAATCTCTTTTCCTTCTCCCTATACACTGACCAGAAACCTCTATCCCCTCTCTTCATTGATGAGCAGTCTGAATCTCCTCTCCAGAAGTCTGTACCCGCTCTCTTCTCCACACAGCGATCAGCAGTCTGAATCAGTGGCGGTGCATCCATTAAGGGCGCACAGGCGCCGCCCCCTCTGTGTAGAATGGATAGATTCATGCACAGCACGAATCTATCCATAGCCAGCTGTAGCCACCCCCTATTCAGGTGTCCAGACCCTTTTCGGACGCCAGCACCTGAATTCCAGAGGTGGGGGTGTTTTTTTGAAGCACCTGATTAGAGCCATAGGCTCTAATAGGCTTCAAAAAAGGTGGACTTGGAGCGCAAAGCATTGCGCTCACAGTTCACTCAGGTGTGTTAGAAAAGCAAATGAATATTTGCTTTTCTAACACTGAACTGCCTCTCAGCCAATCAGGAGGCGTGGATCTAATACCCATCACCTGACTGGCTGAAGGCACAGGCGCTCCGATTGGATGCCTAGCGGAATGGAAGAACGGGAGGACAGACCACCATGGAGGATGCAGGAGCCTTCGCCTGACCCGCTGCATGTCCCACAGCTCCCCACTGTCACCTGCTGCCTGACCCACCACCAGGATGGAATAAGTGTCGGGAAGATGGCGAGTGGGGGGGGGGGGGGGGCACAGTGGCTGCATATGATGGGGCACAGAGTCTGCACATGATGGGGCACAGAGTCTGCACATGATGGAGCACAGAGGCTGCACATGATGGAGCACAGAGGCTGCACATGATGGAGCACAGAGGCTGCACATGATGGAGCACAGAGGCTGCACATGATGGAGCACAGAGGCTGCACATGATGGGGCACAGTGGCTGCACATGATGGGGCACAGTGGCTGCACATGATGGGGCACAGTGGCTGCACATGATGGGGCACAGTGGCTGCACATGATGAGGCTGCAATACATTTTCTGTATTTTTCAGAATTTCAGTTTGCTTGCGCCCCCCCCCCCCCCCCCCCCCCAAAAAAAAAAAAAATTGAGCACCAGCCGCTACTGGTCTGAATCTCCCCTCCTCTCTGAACATTGACCAAAAGCCTGTGTCCCCTCTTTTATATATACATGGATCAGCAGTCTAAATCCCTTGTCTACTGATCAGAAGCCTGCATCTCTACTCTTCCTTATACACTGACGAGCAGCACGAGTCCCCTCTCCTTCCACTAATCAGCATTCTGAATCCCTTTCTATTCTCTATGCCCAATACAGTAGTCTGAGTACGCTCTTGTTCTCTCTGTTTACTGATCTGCAGCTTAATCCTTCTCATACTCTCTATAGTGAGGCGGCTGCACTCATGCTGCTTGTATGTATACACAATGCATATGATATCCCCCTCTATATGTACTGACAAATGGCAGCCTTTTTGCTCCTGTACACAATTCGTTGCCCCCTGTGGTTACTCACATGTTTTCTTCCGCAGGGCCGGGTCACTTTTCAGGAAGCCAGAATGACAGATGACGTCAAGCAAAGGAGGTTCTTGTGCACTTGTCACCGTGACATCATAGGAAACAGCTCTAATGTGAAACAGAGCATGCGGAATGACAAGATTATTTCTCTGGAGTGCAAAGACCAACAAACCCCCTCCTTCATAATCTAATAATGAGAAGAACAGGAATCTCAAACAGTAACATGTTATACAGTGTTACCTACAGTATACAGAGTAGAAGCAAAGGGAAAAGACGGACAATACCTCAGCAGGCTAAATTAGTCCTCAGTTACCTTGTCTGGAAGGGAAGAAAGAGGAAGTAGGCTGTGTTTGGGGAGTGGCTTCAGGTAGAATGAACAGGAATGGCAGAAATAAAAGAAAGCTGGAAATCACAAGTCTGCTCTTGTACCAGTGATCTGTGTCAGTTACTCTTTTCACACTGATGCTTTAGGGCCAGTTTACACCATAGAAACACAGTCTGGATGCATTCCAAATGCTTTTCTGAATGTAGTGTGAATGCTGCCACTATTTACATATAAATGCCGGTAATTTGCATGTAAACACAGGGTCTGCAGGTGAGTCATCTATACACAACAATAGGGCAGAGCTGGGCAGCATTAGTAGCAGCACTTCACACTGAGATATTGGGACACAGCACAGGACTAAAACCTCAAGGGGCAAGAGAATTTAAACCAGGATAGTTGGCAAGTATGAGGCAGCTGTTTTGGGCCCCACAACAATGACAGGGCCCAGGGCAGCTGCCCATTTTGCCCTGCCTTAAAAACGGCCCTGCACTGATCGGTAGTCTGAATCTCCTCTCCTTCTATCTATACATTGACCTGAAGGCTGTATCCCCTCTCTTCTATGTTTACTGATCCGTAGTCTGAATCTCCTCTCCTTCACACCATACACTGGCCAAAATCCTGTATCCCCCTCTATCTTCACTAGTCAGCAGTCTGAATCTCCATTACTTTCTTTCATACACCTGCACCCCTCTCTTCACCAATCAGACTAGTGTGTTTTTGATGCAGTCCAGTGCTCCCACCCCCCTTTTTTTTTCTTAAAGTATATGTAAAGGTTTGTTTAAAAAAAAAAAAAAACATGTCATACCTCCTCTGTGCAGTTGGTTTTGCCCAAGTGGCCCCATCCTCCTTTTCTTGAGTGCCCCATTGAATAGCCGCTCTCCCTCGGGGCACTCATGCAGGCGCGCTCCCGTGTCCTGCTGCTGCATCCATTGACACAGACACCCAATGGCCAATGGCTGTGCTGCTATCAATCTATCCCATCAGAACCGGAGACACCGACTGGAGCTGGTATGCTCTTCCCCATCACCGGAAAGACCTGTTTAGGTAAGTAAAAGGGGGGCTGCATCACAGGAGGTTTTTCACCTTAATGCATAGAATGCATTAAGGTGAAAAACCTTGAAGGTTTACAACCCCTTTAACCTTAAAGCGGAGCAGCACCCGCACAAAAAATATTAAAAGTCAGCAGCTACAAATAGTGCAGCTGCTGACATTTAATAAATGGACACTTACCTGTTCCTGGTTCCAGCGGTGTAGGCAGAATGTGACGAGAGACCGCTCGTCTCTCGCTGCCCCGTCACCATCCTCTGTCAGGGAATCAGGAAGTGAAGACGCAACGTCTTCACTGCCCGGTTCCCTACTGTGCGCTGCGCGCCTCTATTGGTCCCCGCTGTCTCCTGGGAACTGTGTTTCCCAAGACACAACGGGGCAGCTCCGGATAGGGGCGGGGCAGCTATACGGAAGTGGGTGCAGATACCTGTATTATACAGGTATCTGCACCCCCCCTCCCCCCTGAAAGGTGCCAATTGTGGCACCGGAAGGGGGGAGGAATCCGATAAGTGGAAGTTCCACTTTAGGGTGGAACTCTGCTTTAAAGACCAGTTCATACCATAGAAAACGCAATCTGGATGCGTTACAGATGCAGTCCAGTGTCCCCCTTCTTTTTTCTTGTGTTCCAATGCATTTTTGTTGCGTTACAGTGCATTTCAGTGTGTTTTTAATGGTTTTTACAGTGTTCCAGTAGAAACCAGTGCAGGAAAAATGCAGCATGTTCTACTTTTTTTTCCTGGAACTGGAACGCACTGGAACTGCAAGCACTGGTGTGAACTATGCCATTAAAAACCATATAACCTACTTTCCATGCGTTTTTGATGCAGAAAAAACGCACTGGACGTGGTGTGAACTGGTTTCGTGTTTGGAGCAGGACTTTTGACAAAGGATAATTACCTACATTTCCCTTGGGATGCACAATTATACATTTTCCCATATGAGACCTCTTTGTTGGTGGCAACTGTTTAAGATGGGAATTTGCCTGAAAGCCGTGTGCCAGCCGTTTATGTTTATTAAAAGTCAGCAGCTACAAAAAGTGTATCTTTTGACTTTTAAGCACACACTTACCTGTCCCATGGTCCAGCAATGTGGGTGTGGTCAGATTGCATCAACTATGGGAGGGGCTTAAATGGCCATATACTTGAATGACTGTGCCACAAGCGAGTATGTAACAGACAGTACAAACCTCGGTACATTAATTTTAATAAACGGTTCTATTGTATATCCTTTACTACACACAGCTAACCTTAAAGTAATATCGAAATCTTTTTTTTTTTTTTTTTTAAATAACAAATTATACTTACCTGCTGGTGTAATGGTTTTTCTCAGAGCAGCCCTAAAACTCTTCTTCTCGGGTCCCTTGTTGGCGCCGCTGACCCCTCCCTCCTTCTGGATGCCCCCACAGCAAGCAACTTGCTATGGGGGCATCTATGCAGGCGCACTCCCGCCCACTCCGTCTCCCAATTGGCTTACTGACTGTTATTGACAACCAGGGCTGTTTGAAGGAATTCGGGGGCCCCAAGCAAAATGGACATGGAGGCCCCCCAATAATCCCCCCCCCCCCCCCGCACGCAGAGTGTACTGTAGAGCCTTTTCTCTGCTTTGTAAATTTTTGCAAAAAGCCTTAATAAATATTACCTGATTCAAAAAAGAAGCAATAAGATGGAAATGGGTTGGTAAAGACAGAGAATGGAAAGAAAGCTATGGTAATTGTTTCTGTTCCCGACCTGACTGAAATGAAGTGATGAAAGTAAGTGTGTGCAGGCCAGCTAGGGGACCCCAAGCAATTGCTTGTTTTGCCTGTCCTGTCGCGACTGGCCTGTTGACAACAGTAGGTGTAAATGGCTCCCGCTGCTACCAAAAGCCAATCAGGAGAGCCAAGGCTCTCGTGCACACCGCTGGATCGGGAGGAGGCTCAGGTAAGAATTGGGTGTGGCTGGGGGGACTGCTGCACACAGAAGGTTTTTTACCTGCATCCACAGAATGCATGTAGGTAAAAACCTTGTGCCTTTACAACCACTTTAACAAAGCATGTGCTGTACTTAGAATGCAGTAGTAAAAAATTTTAAAAACACAGTGAGGGAAATTTATGAAAACTGGTGCTGCGCATGATAACCAATCAGCTTCTAGCTTCAGCTTGTTCAGCTTTAAAAATGAAAGCTATGAACTGATTGGTTGCCATGGACAGCTGCTCTAGATTCTGTCTGCTCTAGTTTTGATAAATTCACCTAAGGCTACTTTCAGACTGGGGCGTTGTGGGCGTTGGCGGTAAAGCGGTGCTATATTTAGCGCCGCTTTACTGTCGTTTTAGCGGGGCTATTCGGCTGCTAGCGGCCAAAAAAGGGTTAAAACTGCCCACAAAGCGCCGCAAAGATGCGGCTTTCAGGACTTTTTTGACCATCCTGCAAGCGCACCGCTCAAGTGTGCACAGATCCAAATGCAGACACTGAGTTCGGATACATGCATTCCTTCCTGTCTGTGTGTCAAATTTTGACATTCGACTATGTCCATGCAGCAGCTGCGTCCCAATTGACTTTGACTGGACTGCCTGCACAGAGATACACAGAACACCAAGTATCCCCACGCGGTTGTTTCCCTTCGTTAAGATGGCGGTGCTGGCACCCGATCTGATGGACGGATTGGCCTGGGGGGGGGGGGGGGGGGGGGCGACATTGCAGGCTCCCTGGACAGGTAAGTGTCCTTATTAAAAGTCAGCATCTAGAGTGACACCTCATCGACACAATACGTCCCGTCCTGAGTCACAGTGACAGTCTCTCTCCATGCCAGGTGGTCCCTTTAGTCCAAACAGCACTGACAGTCCTGCTCCCAGCATGCCTTGCTCCCGCCCCGCAGACCCGCACACAAGGCTCCGGTCGTTCCACTCAGCTCCCTTACACCATGACATCACACAACACGCTCAGGCACCTCTTCCTCCATTCCCTCCCACCGTCAGCACCGCCCAACACACTGTAGCAGGCATTCTGAGAGCGTCATAGCCATATTTTTTACTGGCAACCTTTTCCGGTCACTGGCATTTACTGGCAGGAAAAAAAGTGCCTGTTTTTTACTGGCTGCCTGTAAAAATACTGATGGTTGGCAACACTGCTCCATATTACAACATAGACGCTATGCTGCTCCCTGCCTGCTCAAACTGCCGTGGAAGCTCTGGTCACTCACATTTTGCTAAGTGCATACCAGACCACACCACCTGCAATCTCAGCCCGGTCTCCAGCAGCCATTCAACCACAGCAGAGCTGATTGTCATGAAAATTCCTAATTGTTTACCTAACCCTTCCCTTCCCAGCTGGAGTAACATGGAGCTGACTCTCTGTCGTCTGCTCATCACCTCCTAGCAGTATAGGAGGTCATTTCTTGCCATATAAGTACACCGCACCTGGGTTTTCCGCTTTTGCCCCCTTCTTCCTTGTACCTGCCCTGGTCCTTGTGCAGGCACTTTCTGCTTTAGAGTGACAACATTTGGTTTTTGTCTCCTAATTGTTCTCCTCTGACTTTAACCACTTCAATACAGGGCTTTTAAACACCCTTCCTTACCAGAGCACTTTTTGCGATTCGGCACTGCGTTGCTTTAACTAACAATTGCGCGGTCGTGCGACGTTACACCCAAACAAAATTGACGTCCTTTTTTTCCCACAAATAGAGCTTTCTTTTGGTGGTATTTGATCGCCCCTGCGGTTTTTATTTTTTGCGCTATAAACAAAAGAAGAGCGACAATTTTGAAAAAAAAACACAATATTTTTTACTTTTTGCTATAATAAATATCCCATTTTTTTTTTAAAAAACAATTTTTTTCCTCAGTTTAGGCCGATACGTATTCTTCTACATATTTTTGGTAAAAAAAATCGCAATAAGCGTATATTGATCGGTTTGCGCAAAAGTTATAGCGTCTACAAAATAGGGGATAGATTTATTGAATTTTTTTTTTTTTTTTTTACTAGTAATGGCGGTGATCTGCGATTTTTTTTTCGTGACTGCGACATTGCGGCGGACACTTCTGACACATTTTTGGAACCATTCACATTTACACAGCGATCGTTGCTATAAAATTGCAATGATTACTGTGTAAATGTGACTGGCAGGGAAGGGGTTAACACTAGAGGGCGCTGGAGGGGTTAATGTGTTCCCTAATAGGAGTGATTCTAACTGTAGGGGGAGGGGACTCAAGGGGAGGAGACCGATCATGTGTTCCTCCGTACTGGGATCACATGATCGGTCTCCTCCCCGCTGACAGGACGTGGAGCTGTGTGTTTACACACACAGCTCCACGGTCCCGCCCGGTCCCGTTGTTTTAACGGGCAATCGCGGGTGCCCGACGGACATCGCGGCCGCCGGGCACTCGCACCGGGTCCCGAGCGATGCCGCGGGCGCGCGCGCCCCCCAGGCGGCCGGGAATCCGAGGACGTCATATGACGCCCACCCAGGATGGTAGATCCACCTTGTGGGCGTCATATGACAATACGCGGGTATTGAAGTGGTTAAGCAGCTGTGGCAATGCATATTGCACAGGTATTTTCTACTGTTCTCAAAATCAGGAAACTCACTCCGAGAAATGATGTGCAGCATTTACTGAAATGCACGCAGGGAGACAGGAAGTGGTTGCATAAGATCACCAGATGAAAAAAGGTGAAAAACAGTATTTTATCAAAAATAAAGGAGCAAGACATTTTTTATAATACACAGTAATGCGGCGTACACACGGTCGGAATTTCCGATGGAAACAGTCTGATGGGAGCTTTTCAACGGATTTTCCGACCGTGCGTATGCCCATCGGTCTTTTTCTGTCGGAATTTGCGACGGACTTTGGATTGATAACCTGTTCTCAATTTTTCAGACGGAAAACCTTTCTATCGGATTTTCCGATCGTGTGTATGCAATTCCGACACGTAAAATTCCGACGCATGCTCGGAAACAATTCGACGCATGCTCGGAAGCATTAAACTTCCCTTCTATAGTGCTGTCGAACGTGTTTTATGCCGCTGTGTTACAGACTGTCGGAATTTGGTGTGAGTGTGTGTAGGCAAGACAGTTTGAGCGAAATTCCGTCGGAATTCCGACGGGAAAACAATCAGAGCTTTTTCCGACGAGAATTCCCACCGTGTGTACGCGGCATTAGTGTTTACATCTGGGCAACTGCATTCACAGACCCAGAAATAAAATTACCTAAAGCCATTAAATGTAGCTTCATGTCATGTCATATTTCACTAAAACAACTATACAAAAGCCACGTCACAACTCCAAGGCTCCACACATAGATACTTAGGCTTAATTGGGATTGTCGCTTTCCCTAGTAGTATACCGTACGTGGAACGGATGTATTGCACCACTGGTTTACTTTTCAACAAAGCTCTATTGTTTCATGGGCATAAACATCCCGCCAGACTCAGGCTCCTGACTTTACGTGTGTTTCCCTAACGCAGGGTTTAACCAGTTAACAACCGGCCCATAGCCGAAAAACGGCTACAGGGCGGTTGCTTAACTCTGGGAGGCCGTTAATTAACGGCCTCACAGAATTCTGCTCTTGCGCGCCCCCTGGTGCGCGCACTCGAGAGCATCCATGATCGCCGGGTCCAGAGGACCCGGCGGATCATGGATCACGGTAAACGGCCGCTCATCGCGGCCGTTTACCACGTGATCGCTCCGTCAAATGGCTCCGGAGGGATGGCTGAGCATGGATGGATGGATTCTCTGCCATCCCCCCCAATACTGTGCCATACCCCCCTATACTGTGCCATACCCCCCTATACTGTGCCATACCCTCCTATACTCTGCCATACCCCCCTATACTCTGCCATACCCCCCTATACTCTGCCATACCCCGCAATACTCTGCCATACCCCGCAATACTCTGCCATACCCCGCAATACTCTGCGATACCCCGCAATACCCTGCGATACTCTGCCATACCCTGCGATGCCCTGCCATACCCTGCGATGCTCTGCCATACCCTGCCATACTCTGCCATACCCTGCCATACTCTGCCATACCCTGCGATACTCTGCCATACCCTGCGATACCCTGCGATACCCTGCAATACCCTGCAATACTCTGCGATGCTCTGCGATGCTCTGCCATACCCTGCCATACCCTGCCATACCCGGCGATACTCTGCAATACCCGGCGATACTCTGCAATACCCGGCGATACTCTGCAATACCCGGCGATACTCTGCAATACCCGGCGATACTCTGCAATACCCGGCGATACTCTGCAATACCCGGCGATACTCTGCCATACCCGGCGATACCCAACAATACCCTGCGATACTCGCTACGATCAAAGCCAGGATCGTTTTTTTTTTTTTTTATTTCAGGCTTTCCAGCCTAGAGGTGAGATGTGGGGTCTTATTGACCCCATATCTCACTGTAAAGAGGACCTGTAATGCCATATTCCTATTACAAGGGATGTTTACATTCCTTGTAATAGGAATAAAAGTGATCAAAAAAAATTTTTGGGGGGGAAAAAAAAGGGTCAAACTAAAATAAAGTAAAATGAACAATAAAATATACATATATTTTTTTAAAGCGTCCCTGTCCCCGTGTGCTCGCACGCAGAAGCGAACGCATACGTAAGTCCGGCCCACATATGAAAACGGTGTTCAAACCACACATGTGAGGTATCGCTGCGAACGTTAGAGCGAGAACAATAATTTTGGTCCTAGACCTCCTCTGTAACTCAAAACATGTAACCAGTAAACAAAATTAAAGCCTATGGGGATTTTTAAGTAGCGAAGTTTGGCGCCATTTCACGAGTGTGTGCAATTTTGAAGCGTGACATGTTGGGTATCTATTTACTCGGCGTAACTTCATCTTTCACATTATGCAAAAACATTGGGCTAAATTTACAGTTTTGTTTTTTGTAAAGCACAAAACATTTTTTTTCCAAATAAAACACGTTCGAAAAATTGCTGCGCAAGTACCGTGCTAGATAAAAAGTTGCAACGACCGCCATTGTATTCTCTAGGGTCTTTGCTAAAAAAACATATATAATATTTTGGGGTTCTATGTAATTTTCTAGCAAATAAATGATGATTTTTACATGTAGGAGAGAAATGTCAGAATTGTCCTGGGTGCTCCAGAACACCTGATGGCGCTCCCTGCATGTTGGGCCTCTGTATGTGGCCACGCTGTGTAAAAGTCTCACACATGTGGTATCGCCGTACTCAGGAGTAATAGCAGAATGTGTTTTGGGGTGTAATTTGTGGTATGCATATGCTGTGTGTGAGGAATAACCTGCTAATATGAAATTTTGTGAAAAAAAAATAAAAAATTCAAAAAAATCTTGATATTGCAAAGAATTGTGGGAAAAAATGACAACTTCAAAAAACTCACCATGCCTCTTTCCAAATACCTTGGAATGTCTTCTTTCCAAAAAGGGGTCATTTTGGGGGGTATTTGTACTTTTATGGCATGTTAGGGTCTCAAGAAATGAGATAGGCCGTCAGTACTTCAGGTGTGATCAATTTTCAGATATTGGCACCATAGCTTGTGGACTCTATAACTTTCACAAAGACC
This sequence comes from Lithobates sylvaticus, assembly GCA_028564925.1. Taxonomy (NCBI): domain Eukaryota; kingdom Metazoa; phylum Chordata; class Amphibia; order Anura; family Ranidae; genus Lithobates; species Lithobates sylvaticus. Next base: position 33,805 of record JAQSEC010001386.1, on the reverse strand, counting down.
AAATAATATACCCCAATTTGTACTTATTTTTTACCAAAGATATGTAGCAGTATAAATTTTGGCCAAAATTTATCAAGAAAAATTACAAATTTGCTAAATTTTATAACAAAAACGAAAAAAAATTTATTTTTTTTACTGAATTTTCAGTCATTTTTCTTTTATAGCGCAAAAAATAAAAAACCCAGAGGTGATTAAATACCACCAAAAGAAAGCTCTATTTGTGTGAAAAAAGGGACAAAAATTTCATATGGGTACAGTGTTGTATGAATGAGTAATTGTCATTCAAAGTGTGAGAGCACCGAAAGCTGAAAATTGGTCTGGTTATTAAGGGTGTTTAAGTGCCCAGTGGTCAAGTGGTTAATCATAGAGGCTCTATGATTAAGTCCTATGTTATGGTAAATCTCACCAGCACATCATAAACTCAAAACAGAGTCGTTTATTTTTCACAATGTAAGAAATTGTAGGCAGGTGCCATACAGGTCAAATGGTTTGCAGAATACTTAATTTCTTCTACGGAATTACTGCTCCCTCTGTAGAGAGCAACATTCTGTAGTGATTGTTGTTAGATTAATTCCTGTAAGGAAATTACTTACCTTTCCTTACCCTTCCTTACCATTATGCTACCAATCCTGCACTTTTAGGTGTGTCAGATGTCTGACCCCCTTGTGCTCTGTGGTTCTATCCAGTCTCTGCGTCACAGGACACAGGACACAGGAACCACTGTACTCAGCAGAGTACCAGGTACCCGAGACACCCAGAAGTGTGAACATTCCACTGCTGCAGCTTTCAACAGGTCAAAAGATTGGCGGTGGCTGGTGAGACAAGTAATGTTTTCTTAAAGACATTGTACACTTTTTAAATGTTTTTGTTGTTTTAACAAGTTATTAGTGTTGTTATATTCTGTGATATGGCGCTGAGGCTTACTGCCAGCTGCTTGTAAAAGTGACAGTCTTTTGCGGACAATCTAGAAAACAAAAACAATGTAGTCCATAACTCTGGTACAATGGAAAAAAGGAGTATGGCCCCTTTCACACGGTCGGACCGTTCAGATCTGCCTGTCAGTTTTGACGGCGGATCTGAACGGGCGCTCCATGTTAGTCTATGGAGCGTCGGATGTCAGCGGAGACATCTCCGCTGACATCTGACCCGGTCCGATCCGCCAAAAGCAGACGTATGGCTATACGTCCAGATCCATCGCTGGCGGATCGGATCGGGTGAGATCTGATGAAAACGGACACACTGTCCGTTTTCATCCGATCTCTCCATAGAGACCAGCGGCGCTCGCAAGCCCCCCCGCTCAGTGAGCGGAGAGAGGCTTGTCATCCGCCGGTTCAGCGGAGATCAACGGAGAGATCTCCCGCTGAGCCGGCGGACAGAGGCGGGCTCCGTGCAAGCGCACTGTAATCAGGGTTTAGAGGTTCTTTCCTCCCAAAACTCTTTGAACCTTCAAAATTATGGGTCCTCGTCTGAAATTCTGAAAATAAGTCCTCTCATCTCCAACCAGACTGTCCCAGAACCCCTCACCCTACATGGGCATGTACCCCTGAGTACTAAAAATGTCTTTAAACTGTCCCCCTGAAAACAACTCAAATAGTGAGGAAATATACATGCCATTCAGGAACCATCCCAGGCAACTTGCTGTGTCAGTTTTTGTCTTACCTTAAAATGATGGGTTCACATGTTGTGGCTGATTGGTTCCCCTTTGTCCATGTATTCATTTACCTAGCTTGTCGTGTTCACTAAAGGAACAGTCAACTTTTCGTTCTTGGTCACACAACGTCCAATCCATGCCTCTCCATTTCTCTGTGTTGTATAAGTGCTAATGTGATTAAACAAATATCTTGCCTTCATTGGTCTGCCTGCTTGTGTCTGTGTCAGGTCTAATTACTGCAGGATAGTGGTATATATATAGTTTTTTCACAGTAAATGTAATTTCTTAGACAATAAACATAGGTCGTGCAATAAAGCCAAAAGGATTCCCCCATTTTTGGAATGCGGCTGGAGCCGCGATGTCGTCACTCCCACGCATGCCCACGGGAGACTTCTTCCCGGCAGGGTTCGGATTCTGCCGGCCTTTCAGCCGAGAATCCCCTGTGCGCATGCGTCGCTGCAGTCAGCGGCGCGTTGCACAGCAAATATTTTTTTTACCTACAGGTAAGCCTCATTATAGGCTTACCTGTAGGTAAAAGTGAAATTTTTGACTTTACAACCACTTTAAGCGGCGCTTTTCGGCTGCTAGCAGGGTGCTTTTAACCCCAAAAAAGGGGTTAAAAAATCCCGTGTTGCGGTGCTTCCGAAGCTCTGCCCATTCATTGCAATGGGCGCTCCCAAACCGCCCCAAAGATGCTGCTTGCAGGACTTTTTCTAATGTCCCATAAGCGCACCACCCCACTGTGAAAGCACCCATTGTAATGAACGGGAGGCAGTTTTCAGGCGATATTTCTAGTGCTAAAACGCCTGAAAACTGCCTCAGTGTGAAAGAGGTAGCGGCGCAAGATGCTCCAAATGCAAGTACAAGTTCTAGACAGGTACATTATTTTTTCCAATGTTGTGCCACACTGCCACTTCTAGAATGTTTGAGAGACACTTTCGCGAAATCTGTCTGCTGAATATTTGTGGTTTACAGGGTCACTGTATGGAGGGCCTCATGAATTGTGCCATTGCTGGGTATGAATGCAATAATCATATCTGGATACCTCATTATGTTTTATGATTACTGAACATACATTTATATTGTATGGATGGTATTACCCTCGGTAGCACATTACTTGTAGTAGCTGTCCAGCACTATGCACTCCTCACATAGAAATCTGGGCACAACTATGTTCTCCTCACTATAGAGCTCCCCTCACCACCCCTCCTCCCGCCATAGGTGAGGGCTGCACGTGCTCTCACACACAGCCTGCAGAGATAGCGGACTATGAGCCGCCCTCAGTGTGCACAGCACCCCCTCCCTCTCTTTACGGCGCTTCCTCTCAGATAGCGGGTTGAGGAGGAGGAGGATCCGTTACCAGGAATGAAACACATGGCGGGAGCGCAGAGGTAGCCGGCCCCCCACACACATAGTGACTGAGAGCCATTACTGAGGTACACGTGTGTGTCCTGCTCCGGAGAACGTCGTGTTATCCCCCCGTACAGGAGGAGGACAGCCGAGCACAGCAGTGTGTAGGAGACCTCAGGGGCCACAATGGGCCTCTTATCTGGGCAGGTTCTGCTTGTCATTGCCCTGACAGGGCTGCACCTCACATGCTGCTCCAAGCTCAATATCCCCAAACTGCTCCTACCATATACAAGAGGAACCCGGATCAACTACACCCTGGAGGTCACTGAGGGCTGCTACAAATGGTGAGTCAATGGGCCCCTCTAACCCCTTCCTCCCTCTAGACCAGTGACACCTACACTCCTTTACATAGTGCCAGGATATGGGGGTGGCACGGGACTCACCAGCTCTCACTAGACAAGGTGGTCTGTGCTGTGCAGTCAGGAAAGGTTAGAACCTCTGTCAGGTGTTGATGTGGGGGAATCTACACCCATCAGCCCTAACTTTATGACCACTGGCGGGTACAGTTGATTATCTCATTACAATGGCATCTGAAATGGGTGGGATTCATTAGGCAGCAAGTAAACATGTTGTCCCTAAAGTTTATGGATTGAAAGTAGAAGAAAAAAAATGGGCATCCAGTTTGTTGTGTATGGGGCTGTGTAGCCACAGATCAGTCTGGGTAGCCATGCTGACCTGTGACCACAGCCAAAAGTGCCCACAATGGTCACATGGGCATCAGAACTGGACAATGGCGCAGTGGAAGAAGTTGCCCAGGTCTGATGACTCATGTTTTCTTTTACATCATATGGGTGGCCGAGTGCGTGGTCATCACTTACCTAGAGAAGAGATGGCACCAGGCTGCATTATGGGAAGACACCAAGCCAGCAGAGGCAGTGTGATGCTTTGGGCAATGTTCTGCTGGGAAACCTTGATTCCTGCCATTCATGTGGATGTTACTTGACACATACCGCCTACCTAAACGTTATTGCTGACCAAGTACACCCCTTCAAGGAAATGGTATTCCGCAGTGTTCTCTTTTGGTGGGACAATGCGCCCCGCCACACTGCAAAAATGGTTCAAGAATGGCTTGAGGAACACAAAATCAAGTTCAAAGTGAATGATTTGTATAGCGCTGCAAATGCGAACTGAATCGCCTCAAGTGTTGACTTAGCCCATAAAGTTTCCAGATCTCAGTCCAATCAAGCATCTATAGAATGTGCTGAAAGAACAAGTCCGGTGTACTATCATTAGCCGTCCCCCATCACGAAGTGTCCGATGTGTACTGCGCATGCGCAGTACACAGGACACCCATATTCCGAAAATTGCAGAGGATGAACGGCGCCTGCGCCGTGAGTCCACTTTCAAGCCCCACCATCCAAGTGGACATAGAGTTAGAATATAAAAGAGCCGAGTGCAGCGAGGCCGTGAGCGAAGCGTGGCGAGCGTGGCGAGCGAAGCGTGGCGAGCGAAGCGAGGGGCCCTCTAAGTTTGAGTAGCCCTATGTCCCCTTGGATGGTGGGGCTTACACATCCACTCACGGCACAGGTGCCGTTCATCTTCCGAAAATCTTTATGCTCTGTACTGCGCATGCGCTGTACACTTCGGACACCTGGTGATAGCCGGACTGTTCGTGACATTGAGGCTCCACTCTGCAACTTACAGAACTTAAAGTGGATGTAAACCCAAAACAAATTTTTTTTTTTTTTGATGTCATAATGTAGAGAATACGATTTCCTTTCATTTGAGCCCAGTCTTGCCACACAGATTTACTCCAGCCCTGAGAAATCCTCTTTTATTGTTCAGTTAGAAAGATCTTGACAAAGTGCTGAAAATTTTGTCAAAAACGCCCCCTTGCTGTGAGTGACAGGTGATTTACATATCTCATGCACTAGCCTAAAAGAGGCACATCCTGTGTAATTATAAAAAGTGAGAAATCCACCCCTCCCCCCACATAACAAATCCTGTGATCAATGTATCCTCAGACACACACACTGCACTATAACAATCATCAGATCACTCCATGTTCTACTCTGCCCAGCTCTGACTACATACATCTCCCCTATATTCTTCTTGCTGTTCACTCGAGAATACATGTATTTTCACTCTGGTCTGTGGATCTGTGGTCTGTGCCTGTCTCAGGCTAGTGCATGAGATATGTAAATCGCCTGTCACTCACAGCAAGGGGGCGTTTTTGACAAAGATTTCAGCACTTTGTCAAGATCTTTCTAACTGAACAATAAAAGAGGATTTCTCAGGGCTGGAGTAAATGTGTGTGGCAAGACGGGGCTCAAATGAAAGGAAATCTTATTATCTACATTATGACATCAAAAATTAAAAAAATGTTTTTTTTTGGGTTTACATCCACTTTAAAGGATCTGCTACTGATGGCTTGGCGCCAGACACCATAGCATTCCTACGGGGTCTAGTGGAGTCCATGCCTCAGGTCAGGCTTGTTTTGGCAGCAAAAGGGGGACCTACTCAAGGGTTGGTCCCCCTTGGTGGGTGGTCATAATGGTATGTTTGATCATTGTATATTCACATTCTGACTAAGACCAGGCCATAGACAGTGCAAATTTTTTCTTTCCTGCACGGGTTGCAGAAAAGAAAATCGCTTGATTCCCCCATCAACACAGTTAGTGGGCGTGGAGGAGCGGAGCAGGTGGCTCAGTTGTCAGTGAAGAGGCGGTGGGGGACAGGTGCAGCATTGGGCTGATGCTGCATCCACCTAGGTAAGAAGTATGAATAGGGGGGGGGGGGGGGGGGGGGGGGGGGGGGGGGGGCATACTTCTCTTTTGAATTGATCAATCAAATTTGGTACATTCAGCCAGCCCATACATGGTTCAAATCTCATTCGGTTCCTGCTGAAGCGGTTGAGATTTGAACTGTCTGTGGCTGGCTTTAGTTGCTGTTGTCACCAAGAGAGGAGATGACAGGAATTCTACTATGTTGTCACGGAACAGGAATAAGGGGGAAAGCTTCCTGGTGACACAGTCCTTCACTTTAGGGAGATTTGCTCTTCTTGTGTCTTTGGGACAGGAAGTGAGGGGGGAAATCCATCAAAGCTGAACTCGGGGGGGGGGGGGGGGCACAGCTCCCTGTGTCCATTCAGATGTGGATCCGCGGCCAGGCTCCACCCCTTTTCTCTCCTCATTGGCTGACTTTGACAGCAGCGGGAGCCAATGGTGCCGCGCTGGTGTCTCAGCCAATGAGGAGGAGAGTCCCGGGCAGCCGAGACACTCCTGCAACATCGCTGGATCTATATGGGGCTCAGGTAAATATTAGAGGGGCTGAGGGGGCTGCTGCACACAGGTTTTTTTTTTTTTATCTTAATGCATAGAATGCATTATGATAAACTTCTGCCTTCATTACTCCCATTCATTACAATATGCACCAAACATCAGGTGCTGAAACTTGGAGTTGTGACTGCAGTACGCTTCACCCATCATCTCCTCCATTCATAAGACCTCTTATACACCACAGCTGCCTGTTGTAACTGATTCCCTCTGTTTAAAATGTGTCATTCTTCTATCTCTAACCCCAGGGTTATTTTGTTTGAGCGAAAAGCAATAAAAATACAACTTTTCAAGTAAGGTCCAGGTACACGTCTTATTGCTTTTCTTTTTTTTTCTCTCAAACAAATATCCCTCGGGTTACAGTTAGACAAATGACACATTTAGAACAGATGTGATGTGAGAAGTATCAGTTACAACCGAAGGCCATAGTGTATTGTGACACTGCTGGAGCAGTTCCAGGCTGGAACAAGTGGATGTTTTAGTTGGCAGTTATTTATTGAAGTCAGTTTTGTCAAAGAGGGAGAGAATTTATAGAAGAACTTCTCAAAGGAAGTGTGTCTGAAGTTCACAGACTGAATGCTGGGTAGGGAGTGGTGTATTAATTACTAGGGGTTTCTTTGTGTTTAGCTGCAGTGGGCAGGTTTCGGATAAACAGGATATTAAAATGTCTAAATTAATTCAGATGTAAAAAGTGATTCTGAATGGTATTCTACACTTGTTAAGGCACACCTTGCAGTTAAAAGCAAGGTCTGCTTATTACACCAGGGCCCCCACCCTCATATTAAAGAAGCCCCTTCCCTCGCCCCCCCCCCCCCCCCCCCCACCCCCCCCCACACCAAAAGCAAGTTAACACATGTGCGTGCCATATAGAAAACACGTTGCAGGCATATGTTTAAAATAGAACTAAGGGAAAAACTTTTGGCTAGAGTAAAGCCAAGCATACATGGATCTAAATTTGTCCAGTTCAGCAGGGACCGGCCACATTTTGATCCTTGTATTGTCATTCCCACTCAACAGAAATCGGGAATGTTAGAATACTTCTGTCCATCTACTGCAGCCACTGATCAGTGTTTTATGACAGCCGAGAGTCTCTGTTATCAGAATACAGTGGTGGAGGAGGATGTGCCGGTTTCGGTCAAAAAAAAGAGTGCAGAGCTGCTCAAGACGACTACGGTTGACTCGGATTAACCCCTCACACCATGCATATCGCAGGCTGGATGGGGGCACACCATGCATATCGCAGGCTGGATGGGGGCACACCATGCATATCGCAGGCTGATATGCCCCCTGTGCTATGCATGGTGTGCCCCCTGTTCCAAACATCCAGCCTGCGATATGCATGGTGTGCCCCCATCCAGCCTGCGATATGCATGGTGTGCCCCCATCCAGCCTGCGATATGCATGGTGTGCCCCCATCCAGCCTGCGATATGCATGGTGTGCCCCCATCCAGCCTGCGATATGCATGGTGTGCCCCCATCCAGCCTGCGATATGCATGGTGTGCCCCCATCCAGCCTGCAATATGCATGGTGTGCCCCCATCCAGCCGGCGATATGCATGGTGTGCCCCCATCCTGCCTGTGTGTATGTGATACAGCTTTTTGCTGTCCCCTCGCAACCAGCCTGTGTGTCCGCCGCGTGAGCCCTCGCTGTGCTGAGGGGTGATGATGTCAGCGCGCAGCTCACCGCCGCCGGGTGTACCAAGATGGCCGCTGCTCCGGGGCTAGGCCGAAGCCACTGTCTTTCCTAAGGCTGAGGCAGCGGAGTGCTCCGCGGATCGCGTGGTATGCCGATCCGAACAGGTTGACCCATTCGGATCACCGATCCGTGACGATCAGTTGCACCACTAGTTGCCAGCCTTACTCTTTCTGGCCAGCCCATAGCCCTGATGTAACAGCATTACATTGGAGTTATTGACTGAGTGCTCCATTGTGAGTTAGGGGGCAAAAACTACTGGCCTTACGCCGGGAGCTGACAATCCATACCACTCTTAAAAAAACTGGCTCCTAACTTTTTTTTTAACTAGCTCCTAGATTCAAAGCAAATTTGTCAAGCCCTGATTTAAATCTCTAGTAAAAAGGCTTGATTTAAATCAACTCAATTTAAATCATAATTTTTAAAGAGTAACTGTCATCGCTGTCCTACAGCGCTCTCCTCCTCTGACCCGCTTTTGACTCGCCGACAGTCCCATTCACTTTAATGGGACGGCTGGTGATGCGGCAGTGGCACAACAATGAGGGACATGGTGGCAGCAGGTGAGTGGATGCCCGCTAACAGGTGCTGCCATGATGGATCTGAAATGATGGGTGCTCTTTAAAGTAAGGACTTATTCTTGCTGGTAGTTAGAATCTTTAATATTTGCAAATAAAATTAAGGTTTCCTATTTAGATTTATTAAGCTGTCAGATTAGTAAAACAGCGATATCAGAACCGATTCAATCGTACAGTTTACAGTGTAGATTTGCATAACAATGGAGTAAAGGAATATTACCAAACTTTGGTTTATCTCATGGTTACTCTGCCATTGAATGCATCAATGCAGTGCATGTTAACTTAGTTTGCAGACCTTGGATTCATTGAATGAGTTTACCAAAAATTTAAATATTTCTGAATATACAGTCTCATGCTATATAACTAAGCGCCATTTCATGCTGAATAAACAATTATTAATGTATCTTAAATAGAAAACTATCTTTAGATTCTTACTTCAAAAGCATTTATTAAAATACATTTGATAAATCTATTTGAATAAAAAAACAGATTGATTTTTTATTAAAAAAAAGTAGATTTATATCCACCCTGATAACAGAAACAACCCAAATGACCCTGATCAAAAGTTTACATGTCCTGGTGATTTTGGCCTGATGATAACATGCACACAAGTTGGCACAAAGGGGTTTGAATGGCTATTAAGGCTGCATTCACACCTGAGCGTAGCTTTTCAGGCAGAAAATCGCGCGAATTGCGGCGTTTTTTTGCGGCGTTTTTTTGCGGCGTTTTTTACCGCGAATTGCTGCGTTTTTTTGCGGCGTTTTTTACCGCGATTTGCAGCGTTTTTACCACGATTTGCGGCGTTTTTTACCGCGATTTGCCGCAAATTTTGTGCAGAGCAAAAGGTCACCAATGTAAAAAGGATAAAAACGCCCAAATCTGCCCGATTCGCGCGACAAAAAAGGGTCCGGAACTTGTTTGAGCTTCAGGCGTAGGGCTTCAGGCGTAGGGCTTCAGGCGTTTTGGAGTGGAGATGTGAACCATCTCCATAGAGAATAATGTATTTTTTCCCCTCTAGCGTTTTGTAGCTTCAGGCTTCAAGCTACAAAACGCTCAGGTGTGAATGCAGCCTAAAGGTAACCATCCTCACCTGTGATCGGTTTGCTTGTAATCAGTGTGTGTGTGTATAAAAGGTCAATGCGTTTCTGGACTCCTGACAGACCCTTGCATCTTTCATCCAGTGCTGCACTGACATTTCTGGATTCTGAGTCATGGGGAAAGCAAAAGAATTGTCTAAGTATCTGCGGGAAAAGGTAGTTGAACTGTATAAAACGCGAAAGAGATATAAAAATGCCAATCGGCAGTGTTCAAACTCTAATCAAGAAGTGGAAAATGAGGGGTTCTGTTGAAACCAAACCACAGTCAGGTAGACCAACTAAAATTTCAGCCACAACTGCCAGGAAAATAGTTTGGGATACAAAGAAAAACCCACAAATAACTTCAGGTAAAATACAGGACTCTCTGAAAACATGTGGTGTGGCTGTTTCAAGGTGCACAATAAGGAGGCACTTGAAGAAAGATGGGCTGCATGGTCGAGTCGCCATTACTATGCAAATGCCACAAAATATCCCGCTTGCAACATGCCAAACAGCACAGAGACAAGCCTCAAACCTTCTGGCACAAAGTCATTTGGAGTGATGAGACCAAAATTGAGCTTTTTGGCCACAACCATAAATGCTACAGATTTTGAGTCAACAAAGCCTATGATGACAGTACACCATTCCTACTTTGAAACACGGATGTTTTGGGGATGTGTGAGCTACAAAGGCATAGAAAATTTGGTAAAAATTGATGGAAAGATGAATCAAAAAAAATACTGGAGGAACATATCAATTCATCAGCCAGTAAGCTGCGCATGGGACGTACTTGGACATTCCAACATGACGATCCAAAACACAAGGCCAAGTTGACCTGGCAGAATAAAATGAAGGGTCTGGAGTGGCCATCTCAGTCTTCTGACCTTAATATCATTGAGCTTCTCTAGGGAGATCTCAAACATGCAGTTCATGTAAGACAGTCCAAGAATTTACATGAACTGGAGGCTTTTTGTCAAGAGGAATGGGCAGCTTTGCCATCTGAGAAGATAAAGAGCCACATCCACAAATGCCACAAAAGACTTCAAGCTGTCATTGATGTTAAAGGGGACAATACACGGTATTAAGAACTGTGGTATGTAAACTTTTGATCAGGGTCATTTGGCTAGTTTCTGTTATGATTTAACCACTTCCCGACCGCCCCATGTACATATACGTCGGCAGAATGGCACGTACAGGCAGAACCACGTACCTGTACGTGCCATTCTTCAGGCGCGTGGGGGGTCCGATCGGACCCCCCCCGGCCGGCGGGGACGGTCGGGATCGCTTCAGGAGCGATCCGGGATGAGGGGACGGCCAGTGGTTTCTGGCCACCCCCTCGCGATCGCTCCTGGCGAATCAGATGCTTCCTCTGTCTGTGTCAATCAAAACACAGGCAGAGGAAGTGATGTCACGCTCGGTGCGCCGGTCTATGTGACCGGAACGCCGAGCTGTCAACATGTACAGGTTAGTGCACCAACAGTACACTGACACCAGTACACATAGGCACACAAAACACCCCCCTGTCACCCCCAGATCACCCCCTCCCCCCCCCCAGTCACAGTGTCACTAATTGCAGTGATCATTTTTTTACTGATCACTGCATTTAGTGTCAGTGTGACTGTAATAACTGTCAGTGCAGTTAGTTTTAGGTCCAAGGTAGCCCCCTACCCCCCCCCTAATAAAGGTTTAACCCCTTGATTGCCCCCCAGGTAACCCTTTCACCCCCTTTTGCCAGTGTCACTAAGCGATCGTTTTTCTGATCGCTGTATTAGTGTCACTGCTGTCGCTAGGTAACCATTTTTTTTTTTTAGGTAACCGCCATGTTTATATAGGTTCATAAATAGGTTTATAGGTCAGGTACCCCCATATTACAACCTAAATAAAGGTTTTAACCCCTTGATTGCCCCTAGAGTTAACCCTTTCACCAGTGATCACTGTATAACTGTCACTGGTGACGCTGGTTAGCCAGTTAGTTATTTCGTTATTTAGGTTCCCCGTCAGGTTTTTATATAGCGTCAGGTACCCCCATATATTACCTAATAAAGGTTTTAACCCCCTGATTGCCCCTAGTTAACCCTTTCACCCCCTTTTGCCAGTGTCACTAAGCGATCGTTTTTCTGATCGCTGCATTAGTGTCGCTAGGTAACCATTTTTTTTTTTTAGGTAACCGCCATGTTTATATAGGTTCATAAATAGGTTTATAGGTCAGGTACCCCCATATATTACAACCTAAATAAAGGTTTTAACCCCCTGATTGCCCCTAGTTAACCCTTTCACCCCCTTTTGCCAGTGTCACTAAGCGATCGTTTTTCTGATCGCTGCATTAGTGTCGCTAGGTAACCAGTTTTTTTTTGTATTACTGTTACGGGTGACGCTGGTTAGTTAGCTTGTTTTTTATACTGTCAGGGCACCCGCCATTTATTACCCAATAACGGTTTTAACCCCCTGATCGCCCGGCGGGTGATATCAATTAGGTTTTAGGGTCAAATAAGGTCTGCGTCGCCCCAGGTTAGTGCCAGTACCGCAAACACCCCACGCGCAAAGCATACACCTCCCTTAGTGGCACAGTATCTGAACAGATCAATATCTGATCTGATCAGATCTATACTAGCGTCCCAGCAGTTTAGGGTTCCAAAAAAAACCGCATTGTTAGCGGGATCAGCCCAGATACCTGCTAGCACCTGCGTTTTCCCCCTCCGCCCAGCCCAGCCCACCCAAGTGCAGTATCGATCGATCACTGTCACTTACAAAACACTAAGCACACATAACTGCAGCGTTCGCAGAGTCAGGCCTGATCCCTGCGATCGCTAACATTTTTTTTGTGGTAGCGTTTTGATTCAGTCGCTTCAGTCAGGAGCTTTTTTACCTGTGAATCTCAAAAAAAAAAAAAAAAAAAAAAAAAATAGTTGTCGTTTTATTGTTCTCTCTCTCACTCTATTCTCTCTCTATTGTTGCTCTTTTTTTACTCCATTCTATTCTGCAATGTTTTATTATGTTTTATCATGCTTGCTTTTCAGGTATGTAATTTTGTTTACTGTGTTTTAGTGTTAAGCATTTTTTTGTTTTCAGGTGCGCCATTCAGTTGCAACGCGGATTTATTTATCTTGACAGCAACAGCGTTTGCTCCCACCATACATAAAGCCGCGACTCCAACGCTGTCGGCGGTGATTACACCACCACAGTTAAAAAAAAAGAGCATATAGGCCGAAGCAGGGGGGCAGCAGGGGGGGGGAGGAGCGATTGGCTCCTAATGCCACGTACATACGGTCGAAATTCCGACCGTGTGTACACGGCATAACTTTTGCGGGAGGATGCCCCCATGCATCGGCATATATAAATGGTGCATGTATGCCCATCATTAGAAGTGGGTGGATGAAGGGAGGTATTCTAATGGTGGGCATACCCACCAATCAATCTCTTTTTTTTCGTTCAGCCAAGAGGCTGCATGAAAAAAAAAAGATTACAATATATGTCCAGTATGTTGCTGGACTTTGAATGGTTATACCAGAATGATGCCTGCAGGTTTAGGTATCATCTTGGTATCATTCTTTTCAGCCAGTGATCGGCTTTCATGTAAAAGCAATTCTAGCGGGTAATTAGCCTCTAGACTGCTTTTACAAGCAGTGGGAGGGAATGTCCCCCTCCCGGATATAAACCGCGCCATTGGGAAATTGGGAAAGCATTTTATCACACCAATCTTGGTGTGGTCAGATGCTTTGAGGGCAGAGGAAAGATCTAGGGTCTAATAGACCCCAATTTTTTCAAAAAAAGAGTACCTGTCACTGCCTATTGCTATCATAGGGGATATTTACATTCCCTGAGATAACAATAAAAATCATAACAAAGAAAAAAAATGGAAGGAACAGTTTAAAAATAAAATAAAAAAGCTAAATAAATAAAAAAAAAAACCAAAAAAAAAAAAAAAAAAGCACCCCTGCCCCCCCCCCCTTCTCTTGCGCAAAGGCGTACACAAGCGTTGGTCTGGCGTCATATGTAAACAGCAATTGCACCATGCATGTGAGGTATCACCGCGAAGGTCAGATCGAGGGCAGTAATTTTAGCAGTAGACCTCCTCCGTGAATCTAATGTGGTATCATGTAAAGGCTTTTAAAGGCTTTTAAAAATGTATGTAGTTTGTCGCCACTGCGTGTTTGTGCGCAATTTTAAAGCATGTCGTGTTTGGTATCCATGTACTCGGCCTAAGATCATATTTTTTATTTCATCAAAAATTTGAGCAATATAGTGTGTTTTAGTGCATTAAAATAAAAAAAAGTGTATTTTTTCCACAAAAAATGCGTTTGAAAAATCGCTGCGCAAATACTGTGTGGAAAAAAAAAAAATGCAACACCCACCATTTTAATCTGTAGGGCCTTTGCTTTAACATTATATATAGTGTTTGGGGGTTCAACGTAATTTTCTTGCAAAAAAAAAATGTTTTCATGTAAACAAAAAGTGTCAGAAAGGGCTTTGTCTACAAGTGGTTAGAAGAGTGGGTGACGTGTGACATAGGCTTCTAAATGTTGTGCATAAAATGCCAGGACAGTTCAAACCCCCCCCAAATGACCCCATTTTGGAAAGTAGACACCCCAAGCTATTTGATGAGAGCAATGTTGAGCCCATTAAATATTTTTTTTTTTTTGTCCCAAGAGATTGAATAATGAAAAAAAAAATATATATATATTTTTTTTTACAAAAAGTTGTCACTAAATGATATATTGCTCAAACATGTCATGG
>JAQSEC010001386.1:0-18924 GCA_028564925.1 Lithobates sylvaticus | reverse complement strand
CTTTCTCTGCAATTACAGCTGCAAGTCTTTTTGGGTATGTCTCTACCAGCTTTGTACATCTAGAGAATTACATTTTTTTGCCCTTTCTTCTTTGCAAAATAGTTCAAGCTCTGTCAGATTGAATGGGCGTCTGTGAACAGCAATTTTCTTGCCACAGATTCTCAATTGGATTTTGGTCTGGACTTTGGCTGGGCCTTTCTAACACATGAATATGCTTTGATCTAAACCATTTTATTGTAGCTCTGGCTGTATGTTTAGGGTCACTGTCCTGCTGGAAGGTGAACCTCTGCCCCAGTCTCAAGTCTTTTGCAGACTCTAACAGGTTTTTTTTCTAAGATTGCCCTGTATTTGCTTCATCCATCTTGCCATCAACTCTGACCAGCTTCCCTGTCCCTGTGGAAAAAAAGCATCCCCACAACATGATGCTGCCACCACCATGTTTCACGGTGGGGATGGTGTGTCCAGGTTCATGTGCAGTGTTTAGTTTTCCGCCACACATAGCATTTCGCTTTTAGGGCAAAAAGTTCAATTTTGGTCTCGCCTGACCTTCTTTCACATGTTTGCTGTGTCCCCCGCATGACTTTCTCGCAAACGGGACTTCTTATGGCTTTCTTTCAACAATGGCTTTCTTCTTGCCACTCGTCCATAAAGGCCAGATTTGTGGAGTGCACGACTAATGATTGTCCTGTGGACAGATTCTCTCACCTGAGCTGTGGATCTCTGCAGCTTCCCCAGAGTTGCCATGGGCCTCTTGGCTGCTTCTCTGATTTAATGCTCTCTTTGCCCGGCCTGTCAGTTTAGGTGGACGGACATTTCTTGATAGGTTTACAGTTGTATCATGCTCTTTCCATTTTCGGATGATGGATTAAACGGTGCTCCGTGAGATGTTCAAAGCTTGGGATATTTTATTATAACTTAACCCTGCTTTAAACTTCTCCACAACTTGTATCCCTGACCTGTCTGGTCTGTTGCTTGGCCTCCATGATGCTGTTTGTTCGCTAAGGTTCTCTAACAAACCTCTGAGGGCCTCACAGAACAGCTGTATTTTTTATACTGAGATTAAATTACACACGGGTGGACTCTATTTACTAAGGTGACTTCTGAAGGCAATTGGTTCCACTAGATTTTAGTTAGGGGTATTGGAGTAAAGGGGGCTGAATACAAATGCATGCCACACTTTTCAGATATTTATTTGTAAAAAACATTGAAAACCATCTATCATTTTCCTTCCACTTCACAATTATGTGCCACTTTGTGTTGGTCTACCACACAATCCCAATAGAACACATCTACGTTTTTGGTTGTAACATGACAAAATGTGGAAAATTGCAAGGGGTATGAATACTTATTCAAGGCACTGTACATCATACAGACAAGCAGATACAATCTGACAGGAATACCTAATGAACTACCATAGTGTTGTGGTTTGTGGAGAGCAGGGGCCAGTCTGTTGAGAACATGTTACACCCTGAATATGGGTGTAACATGTTATTAAAGGTGTACTTTTTCTTTAAGTGTATGCAGCCACCAGGAAGATACTTGCATTATGGTCATGCAAGTAGCAGTTTCCTGTGGCTGCATCAAATGCGTTTCTGATTCTGTACCACTGGGCCATTGCCTCACTTCACTTCTCTTGGGCTTTCAGCCACCAACAGATCTCCTTACGGCTCATCGTGTCTCTCACCTCCCATGGTGGTCCACCAAGTCACCAATCACATTATCAGTTGATAAGGAAATGACTCCAGATGGCTGCACAGCTGCATTTGTGAGATGCCGAGTGCATTCTCTCCCTGGAGCTCCTTTGGAGTTGTTTGTTGTGTGCAAAAGCCAGGTTCTGCCCTGTTAGTGCTTCAGCTGGGGACCCCACATAATCCACTCCACTTGGGGAGGGAGGCTGGCTTCCTCCACTCCCAGCCAGGGGAGGAAGGATGACCACCTTCTCTCCCAAACTGTATCCGCTGTTGGGAAAATGAGCCGACTGCTCCATCTCCCGTACCATCATCCGTCTACTGGACAGACGCATTCCTCCATTCAAGATCGTCCCATGCAGAATTTTCTTCTTTTTTTTTGTCATCCATTTTGCCTCCATTAGAGGAGGGAAGATGATTATATAGAGATCTGTAAGTATCTCATTATACAAGAGATAGTATAGTAGTAAATAATTTTCCCCTCCCTCCTCCTGTTTTTATATTTAAGTAAATTTTTCTACATATCTCCATATGAAACACGTGCAATTCATGGGAGAGGATAAATATACATATACTATTGCACCAAAATAACAATATTTATAGCCCAGTTTTGTGAAAATGGGCGATTACAGAGGTCAGTTTAGTGATTGAAGCATCATTTAATGGAAGTAGTATGCTCTGTCTCATGGTCGATCCCCTAATTAGCATGATTAAGCATATTTAAATTATTAACTTTTTTTTAAACATATTGGTGTTTGGTGGGACCAGATACATCTTTATAAGTTGTTTAATTGTTTTTATTACCACCTGTCAAGGAATTCATTATGATGGTTTATCTATTAAGTTGCTATAGTTCCACTGCTGTAACCAATGCCTATAAGTATTTTTTTTTTTTTTTTGCCTTTCCTACCCCTGTATCCCTTTAAGAACAGAGACGGGGAAGGCATCACCATAAGTGTGTCTCTTCCCCTATAAATTGGTGAGTTAGTGGGCATGACCTGAGGAAGGAGGCCATGCCTCTGAAATGCGTTGTCATTGTAACTGTTTGATGTCCTCACTCTCTTCACCCCCTGTATCCTGCTCTTGTGGTTTTGTGTCCTCAAAGAGCAGCGCTGGCTGGACCGGACACATGCACATTAGGATCTGCATGTTGAGCGTGGTGGTGGATAGCCTCGGAAGTGCTGTCAGGATCCAGGCAGCTAGGTTGAATGTCTACAGCCCCCCCTTCCGGGATCTTGAGGCGGTTACAGGAGTGCCGCCACAGTGGAATCCTTATGCTGTATCTATCTTCACACAATGTGAGTTTGACCATTGTAGTGTTTTTAACTTTACCTTATTAAAGCCGAGTTACACTAAGGTGGCTTTGCGCTCTCTTCTAATATGTTTTTTTTTTTAGCAGTCGTCTGTAGGCAATCTCCAGCTCCCATTCCTGAACTACCAGAAACTCCATATCTTCCAGTGCACTTCCGAGATGTTCAGTATCTCCTCTCTTAAATCCATGATTTCTTCCAACCGCCACTCCAAATCTCTCCCAAAGTTAGGGTTCCCTGACAGCGTCCTATACAACAGTCCCAGGCTGCCGTAGCCAAAGCCTTCTGTTGGGCTGTCATCTGCTATCCAAGGGCATGCTTGGTATACATGCCACCGGAGGGCTCTGTAGCTCTCGTCCAGCTGCATCTCTGCCTAGACCAGCCTGTTTAACTCGGCTGTCTGCTCCCTGTGCGTTTTTTTCCTCCCAAAAACTGCACTTGCAATCCATACTGGGACCAGTACCTTTCCTAGATGGAGAGGAGAACTATTCCCTGGTGGTGCTGCTCATGGGCTAGCGTTTTCTTCCAGAGTTCCCAGCGGACAGAGTCATACCATCCCAGCAGGACCTGCATTGACACTGGTCCCCTGTGCTGTAGCCACATCTCTCGCAACCTCCTTCTGAATTCTTCTTCCATGGGGGCTGGTATCTGTACCTCTCCTCCTCTGCTATTCGGACCTTGGATACCGGTAGAAGTTTGGATGTCCCAGACTGCAGGAAGGATCTCACTGCTGCCACCATTGTGATATAACCATCCCACACTCCAGTTGAGAGCTTCTGTCAGTATACCGTTTCTTCTTCCAGTCTGAACATAGATATCAGATATTATAGCCACATAGTATACAAGATTAGCCAACAAATAGCTTGGAACATTTATTGAACAAATTCACACAGAATATATACCACCAGGTCAGGGGAGCCTGAATACATACATTATTGTATGCTGATGAAATTATATATAGAAATATAATTAACATAACTATGGAACAACCAACACAAACAGTATACTATTTTCCTCACTAGCAACTAATAGCTGACAGTGATTTAATTAACATGAGCTAATTAATCACTTAAACCAGCCTAGATGATTTAATGCCCACCTAGACAATGTTGTGATTACTCGGACAATAGGTGACCCAATTAACAATGGGACAGAAATGCTTATCAGAAAACGCATAACGCCTCAATACACACACAATAGCAGGAGACCACCAGTAACAAACTGTCCAGCTCCTAGATTGAAGAACATGGAACCAACATCAATGTGACCAGCTCTTTCAATGAACATGTATAGTTCAGAATCAAACAAACCAGGAATAGTTTTCATATATTTCTTGAGGGATATTGTTGATAAATATTACTGGCCCATTTGAAGTAATCCAAACCACATTCCCAGTGTCCATTAAATAGCTGTCCATCATTTTCTCAGTCACCCTGTGCCCCTAATAGACACAGGCTTACATAAGAGGAGCCTGGGAAGCTGAATCTGGAGTTTCCTGACCTCTCTAGGGTTAGCTGGGTTCCCACAGGCCACCTGTCCAAAGTGACTCCTGTCACAGGGCTCTTTCCTAGGTTTCTGGTACATGGCATCATCTGAGAGCTGTCTCAAGGTTTACAACCTGTATGTGTCTGCATCCTGAACAACAACCAAGCCTCTTTGTTGGAATTCTTTAGAACTATAGAGCGGTCTTCTCTTAACTGCTCAAGTGCACATTTTTCCTCAGTACTCAGTTTGTCATTCAGAACACATCCTCCAGACACCACACATGAAGCCAATCTAGTAAGTTCCTGTTCAATCGCTTTCTGGAAACGTTCCATCTCCTTACCTCTAGATTGAATAGAGTAAAAATCTGAACATGATTTAAATTAAACCAAAACCGTAGATCCCTGATCCTCCCCCTCCTCTAATCTAGACTCATGGGCCAGATCAAATAAATCACATAAATTGCACTAATCCCTAAAATCTAACTCAAGATCAAATTATGAGACATGTTTATCACCTTTTTGCTTATCTTTAATGTCACCAAAATAGTGTTTACGTAAAGTAAGGCACCTTTCACATGGGCTGTCGGATCAGGTCCGCCTGTCAGTTTTTCAGGCGGACCTGATCAGACCATCCGTTCACCCCTATGGAACGACAGATGTCAGCAGGGACATGGCCACTGAAATCTGCTGCTATCCAATCCGATCCTGTCTGCCAAATCCAGAAGGATAGTTGTTTGGTGTGTGAGAGGCGCTAATAACAAAGTGTATAATCCAATTTGTACAAGGGATTTATGCATATATACCATTAACCTTCTACTGATTAATTGAAGTGAGCTAATTAAGAGTGGGTGTGAGGTTGCAATATGGATCTACTACGAACTATGCCACTTTAAATCTACATACAGTGAGATTGATAAACATTAATTAATGTCCATACACCACAAATAAGGTTCTGCCAATCAAAACAAATATTATTCAAAAACTATACACCCTTATGTGACCAGTGAGGGTGTACCTAACCATCACCACCGTGGTTACAGTGTATGTGGTAATACCTAAATAAAATGAAAACAAGTAGAGCTACCCAAGCCCTATAACATAGTAATTATAAGTGTAAATATATAGAAAATATAAAATTATCACAAGACCAAGCACATATGCCCAGTCTCCTATGTGGAGTGCCAATGTACAAACAGATATGTGATACCAGATGAATTGCTACATCTGCCGTGAATATTGCCCCAAATCACATAAACTTAAGTGAATTTGACATTTGTGACAAAAAAATTCTTTGTAATAAAAAATAGGAAATTTTTTTTTTTGTGAAACAAAACAAAGTTCATATAGTAGTCCTTGCTGGAAAAACGTATTTACTCCTGTTGGAATTGCTTGTGCACCATCACCAGACAAGTTCTTGATACACCCAATGTGAGAACCAGGGATATTGAATGGCCGCTTACCAAATGGAGTTGATTACTTTATTTAAAAAGCAATCAAATGCGCTTTTACAGGATTGTGCCTGTTCACAGAGTGATACACCCACACTTAGGGACGCTCTTGCTTCTCATAGATCAGCTCGGATGGGATGGATAACATAGGTGGGAATAAAAAGAGGCGCACCTCATAGCGTAATAACGTTTTAATGTAAAATATTGCATAAAAAATACAGCAGCCAAGTGCTAACTTACATTCTCCGGTGCCTACCCGGCACTCAGGCTGCTTGCGAATGTGTAAAATGGATGGAGCAACGGATCCTTCCCTCGTGATTCCCTCTCTATGTTCCGGCGTGCGTTCCACTCGCCAGTAACCAGGACCAGTCAGACAGGAAGTCCGGAAGCAGTACGTCCAAAGGATAAAAGTGATCAGGTACCACCTACCGACGTACGTTTCGTGTTGTCACGTCTTCAGGGTGGCGCCCTTTTTTGTTTTGTTTCACAAAAAATAATTTTTCCTATTTTTTATTACAAAGAATTTTTTTGTCACAAATGTCAAATTCACTTTTATGTGATTTGGGGCAATATTCACGGCAGATGTAGCAATTCATCTGGTATCACATATCTGTTTGTACATTGGCACTCCACATAGGAGACTGGGCATATGTGCTTGGTCTTGTGATAATTTTATATTTTCTATATATTTACACTTATAATTACTATGTTATAGGGCTTGGGTAGCTCTACTTGTTTTCATTTTATTTAGGTATTACCACATACACTGTAACCACGGTGGTGATGGTTAGGTACACCCTCACTGGTCACATAAGGGTGTATAGTTTTTGAATAATATTTGTTTTGATTGGCAGAACCTTATTTGTGGTGTATGGACATTAATTAATGTTTATCAATCTCACTGTATGTAGATTTAAAGTGGCATAGTTCGTAGTAGATCCATATTGCAACCTCACACCCACTCTTAATTAGCTCACTTCAATTAATCAGTAGAAGGTTAATGGTATATATGCATTAATCCCTTGTACAAATTGGATTATACACTTTGTTATTAGCGCCTCTCACACACCAAACAACTATTACTTAAATCTTAGTGATTTCTAGAGGGAGCAGCTGAACTAGGTATCTGCTATAAGTCTAATACCTAATATCGTTTTTTCACAACAGAATAAATTTCTGATGTGATTAAGTATTGGGGTTTATATATTTTTTCAGCTTTAGGCTATATTAATTTGTTATTTTCCTAGCGCGGGGCTTGATTAGCTACTAGTAGTGGCTGTCCACATCTCCAAATCCAGAAGGATGGTGGTCCTATTTTCATCCATCTTGTGAATCGGATGACAATGGACAGGCGGTCTGTTTTCACCCGATTTCCCCATAGAGCAGAGCGGGACTCTGTCCATCTCTGCTCTGCACAGTAAGTGGAGGCGGACCTGTCATCCCTCTGATCAGTGGAGCGATCCCCGCTGAGCAAGCGGAGTCCATCAAATGGATCCGCCCTGTGTGAAAGGGGCCTAAGGGAATGTGCAAACTTATTCAGATCCAAAATAGCGTCAAACAAGTTGAAATGGCATGAAGGACAAGAGTTTATCCAATTCACAATAGCAGGAGATTTTGACCAGCCCTCTATGAAGCCGGTTCACATATCTCTGCTGTGGCTCCGGTCAAAATTTGCACAGGAGCCTGAGCGTCTTTTGGTCCGTTTCAGGTTCGAATTCAGCCAAACATCAGGGCTGAATTTGAACCTGAAATGGTGAACCAGGACGCACCAGACCCCTGCTGTGAGCAGCATGTGGCGATAATGTAAACCCAGCCTGAGAGAGCAAAGAGGGATCATCTTCTGTCCATGCCCTCTGAGACAGGTTTAAGGCTGAATTCACACTTGAGAACGCAGTGGCTCACAGCAGGAGTCCGGTGCGTCTCCATTCACCGTTTCAGGTCAGATTTCAGCCCGAATTTTGGGCTAAAACTGACCAAAAGACGCACAGGGCTCCTGTGCTATTCACACCGGAGCCGCTGCGAAGATGTGTGAACTGGCTCCATAGAGAGCCGGTCACAATCTCCTGCTATGGGAACTGGATGCCGAGGAACACGCATCCAATTTGCATAGGTGTGAACCCAGCCTCGAACATTGTTTAATACTTTTGTTGGGGTCTTCTCAAGGGGTAATGATCCCTGCCACCCATATATTCTTCTTGCCTCCTGGTCAGGGTTTCTTTTTCTTGTTGATTGGACACAGTGAGAGCCAATAGGTGGGTGCGGCAGACGCAATGTCTTACGGGACCCGCCAATCGTTCTAAGGCAGACCGCCATTCTGTCAGGGGAAAAATGGAGATCTTGTGTTTCTGCTCGGCAGAAACACGGATCTCTGCCTTTCCAACTCCTGAGTAGGGATGGGCCCGGTGCTCGATGCGAACCCATGTTCGCATCGAGCACCGGGTGTTCGCTCGCTCGGCGAGCCCAGAACTATTTTGGCCGCTCGCATCACATTCGTGTGATGCGAGCGGCCCCGCAATGCATTGCGGCCGGCGCGGCCGGCGCAGTGCATTGCTGGCTGATGATTGGCCAAGCATGCACTGTGACCCCGCATGCTTGGCCAATCACAGCGCCAGAAACTCGGAGAGCCATAATTGGCTACAGGCAGGACGCCTGTAGCCAATTACAGCTCAGGGGCTTTAGTACACGCCCCCTCATTTAAAAGGCCGCCACGCCGTCGGCGCCGGTCACATGAGTTCCGGCTTTAGGAGAGAGCAGGCTGATTCTGTGTCACTCTTTGCTAGATTCATTTAGAAAGATTTGCTCTACTTTGCTAAACCATTGCTACCTGTCATTGATCGTCCATTGCTGCTGCTGGTTAGTGTGTTTTTAGCTGCTGCTGGGGGTTAGTCTGGTGCATGTCTTACTGTTAGTACAGTATTTCAGTAGTACCAACCGCAGTGCTGTTAGTACAGCACTGCACCCCAAAAGCACCCATAGGACTTGTAGTGTGTTAGTGGCAGGCACTGGCAGCAAACAGAGCTCCTATATTTTCTTCCCAGAAGCACCCATAGGACTTGTAGTGTGTTAGTGGCAGGCACTGGCAGCAAACAGAGCTCCTATATTTTCTTCCCAGAAGCACCCATAGGACTTGTAGTGTGTTAGTGGCAGGCACTGGCAGCAAACAGAGCTCCTATATTTTTCTTCCCAGAAGCACCCATAGGACTTGTAGTGTGTTAGTGGCAGGCACTGGCAGCAAACAGAGCTCCTATTTTTTTCCCAGAAGCACCCTATTGTAGTTTTAGTGGCCACTGGCAGCAGAGCTCCTATATTTTCCCCAGAAGCACCTATAGGACTTGTAGTGTGTTAGTCCCATCACACAGAGCTCCTATATTTTCTTCCCAGAAGCACCTATAGGACTTGTAGTGTGTTAGTCCCATCACACAGAGCTATATTTTCTTCCCAGAAGCACCTATAGGACTTGTAGTGTGTTAGTCCCATCACACAGAGCTATATTTTCTTCCCAGAAGCACCTATAGGACTTGTAGTGTGTTAGTCCCATCACACAGAGCTCCTATATTTTGTTCCCAGAAGCACCTATAGGACTTGTAGTGTGTTAGTCCCATCACACAGAGCTATATTTTTCTTCCCAGAAGCACCTATAGGACTTGTAGTGTGTTAGTCCCATCACACAGAGCTATATTTTCTTCCCAGAAGCACCTATAGGACTTGTAGTGTGTTAGTCCCATCACACAGAGCTATATTTTCTTCCCAGAAGCACCTATAGGACTTGTAGTGTGTTAGTCCCATCACACAGAGCTCCTATATTTTCTTCCCAGAAGCACCTATAGGACTTGTAGTGTGTTAGTCCCATCACACAGAGCTATATTTTCTTCCCAGAAGCACCTATAGGACTTGTAGTGTGTTAGTCCCATCACACAGAGCTACTATATTTTTTTTCCCAGAAGCACCTATAGGACTTGTAGTGTGTTAGTCCCATCACACAGAGCTATATTTTCTTCCCAGAAGCACCTATAGGACTTGTAGTGTGTTAGTCCCATCACACAGAGCTCCTATATTTTCTTCCCAGAAGCACCTATAGGACTTGTAGTGTGTTAGTCCCATCACACAGAGCTATATTTTCTTCCCAGAAGCACCTATAGGACTTGTAGTGTGTTAGTCCCATCACACAGAGCTCCTATATTTTCTTCCCAGAAGCACCTATAGGACTTGTAGTGTGTTAGTCCCATCACACAGAGCTATATTTTCTTCCCAGAAGCACGTATAGGACTTGTAGTGTGTTAGTCCCATCACACAGAGCTCCTATATTTTGTTCCCAGAAGCACCTATAGGACTTGTAGTGTGTTAGTCCCATCACACAGAGCTATATTTTCTTCCCAGAAGCACCTATAGGACTTGTAGTGTGTTAGTCCCATCACACAGAGCTCCTATATTTTGTTCCCAGAAGCACCTATAGGACTTGTAGTGTGTTAGTCCTATCACACAGAGCTATATTTTCTTCCCCAGAAGCACCTATAGGACTTGTAGTGTGTTAGTCCCATCACACAGAGCTCCTATATTTTGTTCCCAGAAGCACCTATAGGACTTGTAGTGTGTTAGTCCCATCACACAGAGCTATATTTTTCTTCCCAGAAGCACCTATAGGACTTGTAGTGTGTTAGTCCCATCACACAGAGCTCCTATATTTTCTTCCCAGAAGCACCTATAGGACTTGTAGTGTGTTAGTCCCATCACACAGAGCTATATTTTCTTCCCAGAAGCACGTATAGGACTTGTAGTGTGTTAGTCCCATCACACAGAGCTCCTATATTTTGTTCCCAGAAGCACCTATAGGACTTGTAGTGTGTTAGTCCCATCACACAGAGCTATATTTTCTTCCCAGAAGCACCTATAGGACTTGTAGTGTGTTAGTCCCATCACACAGAGCTCCTATATTTTGTTCCCAGAAGCACCTATAGGACTTGTAGTGTGTTAGTCCCATCACACAGAGCTATATTTTCTTCCCAGAAGCACGTATAGGACTTGTAGTGTGTTAGTCCCATCACACAGAGCTCCTATATTTTCTTCCCAGAAGCACCTATAGGACTTGTAGTGTGTTAGTCCCATCACACAGAGCTCCTATATTTTCTTCCCAGAAGCACCTATAGGACTTGTAGTGTGTTAGTCCCATCACACAGAGCTATATTTTCTTCCCAGAAGCACGTATAGGACTTGTAGTGTGTTAGTCCCATCACACAGAGCTCCTATATTTTTCTCCCAGAAGCACCTATAGGACTTGTAGTGTGTTAGTCCTATCACACAGAGCTCCTATATTTTCTTCCCAGAAGCACCTATAGGACTTGTAGTGTGTTTAGTCCCATCACACAGAGCTCCTATATTTTCTTCCCAGAAGCACCTATAGGACTTGTAGTGTGTTAGTCCCATCACACAGAGCTATATATTTTCTTCCCAGAAGCACCTATAGGACTTGTAGTGTGTTAGTCCCATCACACAGAGCTCCTATATTTTCTTCCCAGAAGCACCTATAGGACTTGTAGTGTGTTAGTCCCATCACACAGAGCTCCTATATTTTCTTCCCAGAAGCACCTATAGGACTTGTAGTGTGTTAGTCCCATCACACAGAGCTCCTATATTTTTTCTTCCCAGAAGCACCTATAGGACTTGTAGTGTGTTAGTCCCATCACACAGAGCTCCTATATTTTCTTCCCAGAAGCACCCATAGGACTTGTAGTGTGTTAGTCCCATCACACAGAGCTCCTATATTTTCTTCCCAGAAGCACCTATAGGACTTGTAGTGTGTTAGTCCCATCACACAGAGCTCCTATATTTTCTTCCCAGAAGCACCTATAGGACTTGTAGTGTGTTAGTCCCATCACACAGAGCTCCTATATTTTCTTCCCAGAAGCACCTATAGGACTTGTAGTGTGTTAGTCCCATCACACAGAGCTCCTATATTTTTTCCCAGAAGCACCTATAGGACTTGTAGTGTGTTAGTC
The DNA here is from genome assembly GCA_028564925.1 of Lithobates sylvaticus. Taxonomy (NCBI): domain Eukaryota; kingdom Metazoa; phylum Chordata; class Amphibia; order Anura; family Ranidae; genus Lithobates; species Lithobates sylvaticus. Next base: position 7,001 of record JAQSEC010001386.1, on the reverse strand, counting down.
CCATCACACAGAGCTCCTATATTTTCTTCCCAGAAGCACCTATAGGACTTGTAGTGTGTTAGTCCCATCACACAGAGCTCCTATATTTTCTTCCCAGAAGCACCCATAGGACTTGTAGTGTGTTAGTCCATCACACAGAGCTCCTATATTTTCTTCCAGAAGCACCCATAGGACTTGTAGTGTGTTAGTCCCATCACACAGAGCTCCTATATTTTCTTCCCAGAAGCACCTATAGGACTTGTAGTGTGTTAGTCCCATCACACAGAGCTCCTATATTTTCTTCCCAGAAGCACCCATAGGACTTGTAGTGTGTTAGTCCCATCACACAGAGCTCCTATATTTTCTTCCAGAAGCACCCATAGGACTTGTAGTGTGTTAGTCCATCACACAGAGCTCCTATATTTTCTTCCAGAAGCACCCATAGGACTTGTAGTGTGTTAGTCCCATCACACAGAGCTCCTATATTTTCTTCCAGAAGCACCCATAGGACTTGTAGTGTGTTAGTCCCATCACACAGAGCTCCTATATTTTCTTCCCAGAAGCACCCATAGGACTTGTAGTGTGTTAGTGCTATCACACAGAGCTCCTATATTTTCTTCTCAGAAGCACCCATAGGACTTCTAGTGTGTTAGTGGCATCACACAGAGCTCCTATATTTTGTTCAGAGCAGCACCCATAGGACTTCTAGTGTGTTAGTGGCATCACACACAGAGCTCCTATATTTTCTTCCAGAAGCACCCATAGGACTTCTAGTGTGTTAGTGGCATCACACAGAGCTCCTATATTTTCTTCTCAGAAGCACCCATAGGACTTCTAGTGTGTTAGTGGCATCACACAGAGCTCCTATATTTTCTTTGCAGAAGCACCCATAGGACTTCTAGTGTGTTAGTGGCATCACACAGAGCTCCTATATTTTCTTTGCAGAAGCACCCATAGGACTTCTAGTGTGTTAGTGGCATCACACAGAGCTCCTATATTTTCTTCTAAGCAGCACCCACAGGACTTCTAGTGTGTTAGTGGCATCACACAGAGCTCCTATATTTTCTTTGCAGAAGCACCCATAGGACTTCTAGTGTGTTAGTGGCATCACACAGAGCTCCTATATTTTCTTCTCAGAAGCACCCACAGGACTTCTAGTGTGTTAGTGGCATCACACAGAGCTCCTATATTTTCTTTGCAGAAGCACCCATAGGACTTCTAGTGTGTTAGTGGCATCACACAGAGCTCCTATATTTTCTTCTCAGCAGCACCCACAGGACTTCTAGTGTGTTAGTGGCATCACACAGAGCTCCTATATTTTCTTTGCAGAAGCACCCATAGGACTTCTAGTGTGTTAGTGGCATCACACAGAGCTCCTATATTTTCTTCTCAGCAGCACCCACAGGACTACCGACTACAATGGCTGGAAGACCGCCAAGGGGAGGCAGAGCGTGCAGAGCCAAGAACACATGGCAGGCAGGCTCTGTTTCTAGTGGACGTGGCCGTGGCCGTGGACGTGGTCGTGCATCGTCATCAGCACGTGGCCATGGGACACGCGCGTCTTTGTTTTCGGCAGCTGGACATGTGGAGCCGCATCATGCTGAAGGCTTGGTAGAATGGATGACCAAGCCCTCCTCATCCTCCTCATCCTCTCTCACCCAGGCTCAGGGTACTGGCAGAGCAGCTGCCAACGCGTACTCAATGGCATCATCAGCCACCCCTTCCCTAGACCCACCATGTCCTCCTGAGGAGTCCCCCGAACTCTTTGAGCACAGTGTTGGGTACATGCTCCAGGAGGATGCCCAACGATTCGAAGGCTCGGATGATGATACCCAGCTTGAGGAAGTCAGTAGTGTGCGCGCAGAGAGAGGGGATGCTGAAGGACAGCAATCTGGCAGTACTGTTCCACCAGCTGCAGCTTACTGCCAGGTTTGCTCTAGTGGTGAAGAGGGAGGGGATGATGAGGTCACTGACGCCACGTGGGTGCCTGGAGGGAGAGAGGATGAGGAGGAGGAGGAGGAGGAGGAGGAGGAGGAGGATGCGGCGTCACATGTCCAACGAGGCAGGATGCCCCCTGGAGGTCAGCTAGAGGCCAGCACAGCAACTGTACAACACCGCAGAGCTCCGCCTGTGCAGGGCGCTGCCTCTGCACGTTATCAGAAAAGTTCTTTGGTGTGGGCCTTTTTTGAGACGAGTGCATCAGATCGCACCACTGCTATTTGCAATATTTGTCTCAAGCGTATCTCGCGTGGCCAAAACATCAGCCGCTTGGGCACCACAAGCATGAGCAGACATATGTCGACCTGCCATGCAGCTCGTTGGCAGGCACACATAAAAGACCCACACCAAAGAACTAAGCGGACCTCTCCTTGCTCCTCATCAGCTGGGATCTCCATCCCCACTACATCTTCAGTCCTCTCTGAAAGCTGCTGTGAGAGGACTGAAGGTGTAGAATTAGGTGTGTCACAACCAAGTACTTGCAGTACACCGACGTCCGATAGTAGCAGGCAAATTTCCCTGCCCCAGCTGCTGGACCGTCGAAAGAAGTACACTCCCAGCCATCCACATGCCCAGCGGTTGAATGCTAGCTTGGCTAAATTGCTAGCACTTCAACTGCTGCCTTTTCAGTTGGTAGACTCGGCCCCCTTCCGTGAGTTTGTTCAATGTGCGGTTCCTCAGTGGCAGGTTCCCAAACGCCACTTTTTCTCACGGAAGGCGATTCCGTCTCTCTACCGGCATGTGGAAGGCAATGTCCATGCCTCGCTGGACAGGGCGGTCAGCGGTAAGGTGCATATTACCGCTGACTCATGGTCCAGCAGGCATGGACAGGGACGTTACCTTTCTTTCACGGCCCATTGGGTCACTCTATTGGCAGCTGGGAGGGATGCAGGACAAGGTGCAGTAGTGTTGGAGGTTGTTCCGCCACCACGCCTCCAAAACGCTACTACTGCTACTGGTTGTGACACACCTCTCTCCTCCACCCCCTCCTCTTCTTCTTCCTCCAGTGCTCTGTCCTCGGAACCAGCGGTGCTCCGTAGGCGTACAAGGGGCTACACAAGTGCGCAGGCAAAAAGATGCCATGCCGTGCTTGCGCTGGTGTGTTTGGGGGACAGGAGCCACACTGGGCCAGAGGTTCTGGCAGCTCTGCAGGGGCAGGCCGAGAGGTGGTTGACGCCACGTCAGCTTAAGCCAGGAATGGTCGTTTCTGACAATGGCACCAACCTCCTCTCCGCCCTGCGACAGGGGCAGCTCACCCATGTGCCCTGTATGGCTCACGTCCTCAACCTGGTGGTGCAGCGGTTCTTGGGCAGGTTCCCAGGCTTACAGGATGTCCTGAGACAGGCCAGGAAAGTCTGTGTGCATTTCCGCCGATCTTATAATGCCAGTGCTCGGCTGACTGAGCTGCAAAAGGAGCTGAACCTGCCCAAGAACCGCCTAATATGTGACATGCCCACCAGGTGGAACTCAACGTTGGCCATGCTGCAGCGACTGCACACGCAGCAGAGGGCCATCAATGAGTACCTTTGCGACTACGGCACCAGGACAGGGTCAGGGGAGCTTGGTTTTTTTTTCCCCACGTCAGTGGAGCATGATCAGGGATGCATGCACTGTCCTCTCACCATTTGAGGAGGCCACGAGGATGGTGAGCAGTGACAGTGCATGCATCAGTGACACTGTACCTCTTGTCCACCTGTTGGAGCATACGCTGCGTGGGATAATGGACAGGGCACTTGAGGCAGAACAGAGGCAGGAAGAGGAGGACTTCCTTGCCTCTCAAGGCCCCCTTTATCCGGACAGTGTTCCTTCTGTCCCACCCATCACACAGGAAGAGGATGAGATGAGGAGGAGGAGGAGGAGGAGGATTGTGTGAGCATGGAGGTGGAGCCTGGCACTCAGCATCAGCAGCAGTCTTTTAGGGATGATGTACAGTCCCAACAAACCAGTGGACTTGTACGTGGCTGGGAGGAGGTGGCTGGCGATCATGTCATCCTCAGTGACCCAGAAGACTCCGGACCGAATGCCTCAGCTAACCTACGCTGCATGGCCTCCCTGATCCTGCAAAGCCTGCGGAAGGATCCTCGTGTTCTTCGGATCAAGGAGAGGGACCATTACTGGCTGGCCACTCTCCTTGATCCACGGTACAAGGGTAAGGTTGCGGACCTTATCTTGCCGTCGCAGAGGGAGCAGAGGATGAGACATCTCAGGGAGGCCTTGCAGAAAGGTCTGTGCAACGCGTTCCCAGAAACTGGGAGGTTACAAACTCCTGGTCCTGGGCGACGAGTTGCTGAGGCTTCGGTCAGTAGCAGAAGGAGCGGTGGGGAAGGTGGACGTCTGACCGATGCGTTCAGACAATTTTTTAGTCCGCAGCCCCAAGGTATGATCGGTTCCAGCAACCATCGCCAGCGTCTGATATACATGGTGCAGGAATACCTTGGGGCAAGGTCAGACTTGGACACCTTTCCCACCGAAAATCCTCTGGCTTACTGGGTCCTGAGGATGGATCACTGGCCAGAGCTTGCACAGTATGCAATTGAGCTACTGGCCTGTCCTGCCTCCAGCGTTCTTTCCGAACGCACATTCAGTGCTGCTGGAGGATTTGTCACCGATCATAGGGTGCGCCTGTCCACCGACTTGGTTGATCGACTGACCTTCATCAAAATGAATCAGTCTTGGATCACCACCAGCTACCAGGCACCTGAAGCGGATATAACGGAATAATTTATAATGTCACATCCCTTCAAGACTGCCTATGCTGATGCTGAGTGACTGTTCACTGACTATCCTCTTCCTCCTCCTCAATGATCCATGCCACCACACCAGTGCCTAAGGCACAATTTTTCAGCCCCTGTATAACAGGGGCGTGTAATTACAATTTTTTTAAAAAAATGCTTCGCAACACGTGTGACTGCTGTGCTCCAAGTACAGTATCTGTGAGGGGTTGCAGTGTTGTGGCACCAGCACCAGTGCCTAAGGCACAATTTTTCAGCCCCTGTTTAACAGGGGCGTGTAATTAAAATTTTTAAAAAAATGCTTCGCAACACGTGTGACTGCTGTGCTCCAAGTACAGTATCTGTGAGGGGTTGCAGTGTTGTGGCACCAGCACCAGTGCCTAAGGCACAATTTTTCAGCCCCTGTTTAACAGGGGCGTGTAATTACAATTTTTTAAAAAAAATGCTTCGCAACACGTGTGACTGCTGTGCTCCAAGTACAGTATCTGTGAGGGGTTGCAGTGTTGTGGCACCAGCACCAGTGCCTAAGGCACAATTTTTCAGCCCCTGTTTAACAGGGGCGTGTAATTACAATTTTTAGGCAATGCTTTGCAACAGGTCTCATTGCTGTGCTAAGAGTACAGTATCTGTGAGGGGTTGCAGTGTTGTGGCACCAGCACCAATGTCTAAGGCACAATTTTTCAGCCCCTGTTTAACAGGGGAGTGTAATTACAAATCTTGATCTAATAGTTCACAGCAGGGCCCATTCCTGCGCCCACCAAGAGTAACTATGAGGGCCTACAGTCTTGTGGCAACACCGTCCACCACCACCGCCAAAGGCCCAATTTTTCTGCCCTGTTCATCAGGTGCTTGCAAATACAAATCTTGATCTAATAACTCACAGCAGGGCCCATTCCTGCGCCCACCAAGAGTAACTGTGAGAGCTTACAGTCTTGTGGCAACACCGTCCACCACCACCACCACCACCACCACCCACCAAAGGCCCAATTTTTCTGCCCTGTTCATCAGGTGCTTGCAATTACAAATCTTGCTCTAATAACTCACAGCAGGGCCCATTCCTGCGCCCACCAAGAGTAACTGTGAGAGCTTACAGTCTTGTAGCAACACCGTCCACCACCACCACCACCACCCCAAAGGCCCAATTTTTCTGCCCGGTTCAACAGGTGCATGCAAGTACAAATCTTGATCTATTAACTCACAGCAGGGCCCATTCCTGTGCCCACCAGTCTTGTGGCTACACCAACATCTAATAGGGCAAATTTCTGCAGAGTATATACGCCAGGCCCCTACTTTCAAACATCCAACTTACAAACGACTCCTACTTGCAAATGGAAAGAGAAAACAGGAAGTGAGAGGAAATCTACCCCTAGGAAGGGAAATTCTATCCTGTTAGATTTAATTTGGGAAAAAGGTATCTCCTCTCTACTGATACTTTATCACCAATCCTTGTTTCAATTAAAACCCCACTTTTCCAAAAACATTTGTCATTGGGACGGAAAGTGAGGTGACATGTTCTGAACAGATGTGCAAAGACAGCAAATGTTACAGGGGTGATAACCCCTCCCTATGTTCTCCAAAAAGCTTAAAAATAGATTTTTTTGGGATGGAGCTACACTTCATAATGTACCTGTTCAGATTCTACTTAAGAACAAACCTACAGTCCGTGTCTTGTTTGCACCACCTATATACTGCTGTTCAGAGTATATAGGGTTGTAGGTATAGGGTTTTATTTTGGGTGCGGGGTCCCCCTTAATATCCATACAAGACCCAAAGGGGCTGGGGTGGGGGGGGGGGGGGATGATGGGGTAGCCATGCCATTTTTCTCAAGGATTTTCAGCCATATGGCGGCCAGGACAAGACATGACATTAAAGCCGCAAGTGGTTTTAAATGGCTTCTTTTTTTCCTTTACAAATGTCATTTTGTGCAAGGACAGTTCTAAACACGGGAAACACATGCCACTTCACAGGCATACTTTAGACACCCCCCAGGTACCATATTTAAAGGAAAATTTCACTTTTTTTTTTTCACTTTATGCATCATTAAAATGACTGCTCCCGAAAAACCGTTAGTTTTTAAAAGTTCTTTTTGCATTGATATATGTCCCCTGGGGCAGGACCCGGGTCCCCAAACCTGTTTTATGACATTAACATGCATATTGGCCGTTGTAATTAGCACTTTTGATTTCGAACGTTCGCGTCCATTATAACGTATAGGGTTCGAAAATTTGCGCGAACTTTCGGTCCGTTCGAAGGTTCTGGTTCGAACCGAACCCGGGGGTGTTCGGCTCATCC
>JAQSEC010002271.1:0-13601 GCA_028564925.1 Lithobates sylvaticus | reverse complement strand
AGTTCATTCCATAGGTGCAGTACAAGTGATTCCGTTGATGTGATTTAAAACTGTGCGATTATTTGGCTGTGAATATCTTATGTGGTTGTTAGCGATTCCATGCGATCCCACTTCTTCACGTGATCGGTGACGAATACGCGTCGGGATCCCAGCCTAGCACAACCACCGGAAGTGACGCTCAGTGATGTTATCGAGCTCGACGCTCGTTTATACTGTGTTTTTTTGCTCTCTACTCAAATGTGAGTACCCTTTTCATCCATAATTGTTTACTTTACTTGGATTAATAAAAAATACTGTTTTTATAATACCTACTACACTATGAGGCTCCTTCCCTTCCTTTACATAAACTGATGCGTGCCCCCCCCACCCCATTACTGGATACACTGGTAAAGCACGACCAGGACCTGGGATACCCATCAGATACCGAAAGGAGGAAGGTTACCAAGAACCTTAAAGACCCTAATTTTTTTCACATGCTGTAACCTTACAGCTGTAAGGTAAGGGGCCATCTATACTTCCCCCCACTAGGATCGCATGGAATCGCTAACAACCACATAAGATATTCACAGCCAAATAATCGCACAGTTTTAAATCACATCAACGGAATCACTTGTACTGCACCTATGGAATGAACTTTATTTCACATTTTTTATGGACATTTATTGAATTTTAGCGATTTTATCCTGTGTTTTGTTTATTTTCATGCGATTTTATTTCTAATTGTTTTACACATTTATGCGATTCACTTCAGTCACTGGATAGAGATTTTATCAAGCACCTTTTATATTTTTTTTCACTGCGATTCACTTTGGAATTTTATGCAACTACTTAATCGCATGCACATCATATTTTATCCGTTTTTGACTGGATTCACCCAGATTTTTTTCACTACATTTATCTTTGTTTCTTTTATGTGAAATTTATCACAGGCACCTTCTTTCACTTTTTATGTCACAGTATTTTTAATAATATTTTATATACTTTTATATTATGCTTTCCTCTGCAATTTTGTGATTTTAGCTTTTAATCACTGGCATATTATATATCCTTTACCATGCACTTGATCTAGGCACTTTTCTGTCTTGCCTATCAACTTTATCTGGATTGATTCTCCTGATCTGTTTATCCGCTCTTAGTCTAGTGCATATTTATAGCACTTATCGCTGTATAAATGTCAATGGTCCCAAAATAGTTTCAAAAATTTCCAATCTGTCCACCGCAATGTCGCAGTCCCTGTAAAAATCACAGATCGCTGCATTAACTAGTAAAAAAAAAAAAAAAAATTTATAGTAAAAATACCATAAATCTATCCCCTATTTTGTAAACACTTTAACTTTTGCGCAAAACGATCAATATATGCGTATTGCGATGATGTTTTTTTTTTTTTTACCAAAAATATGTAGATTACATATCGGCCTAAACTGAGGAAGACATTTTTTTTTTTTATATAATATATATTTTGGGGGATATTAATAATGGCAAAAAGTAAAAAATATATTTTTTTAAAATTATCTCTCTTTTTTTTTTTGTTTCTAGCGGAAAAAATTAAAACCGCAGAGGTGATAAAATACCACCAAAAGAAAGCTCTATTTGTGGGGAAAAAAAGGACGTCAATTTTGTTTGGGTAAAATGTTGCACGGCCACGCAATTGTCAATTAAAGCTATGCAGTGCCGTATCGCAAAAATGGCCTGGTCAGGAAGGGGGTCAATTCTTCTGGGGCTGACGTGGTTAAAGTAGTTATAAAGGCTGAAGGCTTTTACCTTAATCCCCTATACTTACCTGAGCCTGATCTCAATCCAGCAATGTGCACAAGAGCAGCGTCTCTCTCAGCTCTCTACTTCCTCATAGGCTCAGGGACAGCAGTGGGAGCCGTTGGCTCTTGCTGCTGTCAATCACGGCCAGTTGAGGAGGGGGCAGGGCCGAGCTGCATTGTGTGTGTCAATGGACACACAGAGCTGGCTAGGAGTGAGCCTGTATGAATGTCCCCATAGCAAGCGACTTGCTGTGGTGGTCACTCTGCGGAGGGGGAGCTTGGAGCCTCAGTGGGGGACCTGAGAAGAGGAGGATCGGAGCTGCTCTGTGCAAAACCACTACACAGAGCAGGTAAGTATAATATGTTTGTTGTTATAAAAATAAAGGTTTACAGTCACTTTAACCACTTGCCGCCTGCCATATAGCAAAATTACATTGGCAAAGTGGTTGTGTTATCCTGACCGGATGTCATATGACATCTTTCAGGATAACAAGCCGCTGCTCGCCCCCGGTCAGTCTGACACAACGCAATTCCGATCTAGGTAAAGAGCCTCCGACGAAGACTCTTTACCACGTGATCAGCCGTGTCCAATCACGGCTGACAACGATATAAATAGGAAGAGCCTTTGATCAGCTTTTCCTCACTCGCGTCTGTTAGACGCGAGTAGAGGAGAGCCGATCGGCTGTTATTCTGACAGGGGGGGTCTGTGCTGATTGATTATCAGCACAGCCGCCCCCCCCCCCCCCCCAAGGATTCCCACACTGGACCACCAGGGATGCCCACCACTAGTCGCCACCAGGGATGCCAATGGGCATCACTGATTGCCAGGCATTGTTTGGCATCAATCAGTACCATCCATTAGTGCCCATCCGTGCCGCCTTTTAGTGCCACCTATATGTACCCACCAGTGCTGCATATCAGTGCCACCTTATCAGTGCCCGTCAGTGCAGCCCCATCAGTGAAGGAGAAAACGTACTTATTTACAAAGTTTTGTTTCAAAATTTTTGTTTCAAAATTTGTTTAGCAGAAAATTTAAATCCCAGAGGTGATCAAATACCACCAAAAGAAAGCTCTATTTGTGGGAACAAAATGATAAAAATGTAGTTTGTGTACAGTGTCGCATGACCGCGCAATTGTCATTCAAAGTGCGACAGCACTGAAAGTTGAAAATCGAAAAATGAGTGTGCGAAATTTTAAAGCGTAACATGTTGAATATCTATTTACTGTAGGACAAGAAAGTTCTATTTGTGGGGGAAAAAAAAGGACGTCAATTTTGTTTGGGTACAGCATCGCGCGACCGCGCAATTGTCAGCTAAAGCGGCTCAGTGCAGAATCGCAAAAAATGGCCTGGTCATTGAGCAACCAAATCTTCTGGGGCTGAAGTGGTTAAAGTGGGACTCCAGCCACATACATTTTTACAAATTCATAAAGGGCGAAAACATGAAACTCTTGTGAGGTGTGTAAAATATCCATCTCAGTCCTGTTTTCTGTATAATCCATTCATTTGTAGAAGCTGGATAACACAGACAATGCTGTACTTTTGGCCTTCTATGAATGGATGTGCAGAGAGGAGGGCTCCTAAAGAAAAGCTCAAGAAAAATGCATCTCGCTTGCTGCATTTTTGGTCCGTTAAAAGAACGGCACCAAAAACACACCTCCCACTTGAAATACATTGAAAACGCAGCAATAACGCAACCGTGTTACGTTTTTGATTCCCTTTTATAAAAAACACTCAACAAGCATAGTAAAATTGCGGCGAAATCGTGTGCAATTTCTGCACAATTATCGGCACCTTTTTCTCTTTCTGCAAAATGCCAATAACCCTATTTTAGGCCGACAAATTTTTTTGGCCGAAATTTAGGTGCATCTCTAATTGGAACCAATCTATCTGATGAGCACCTTGAGAATGCATTGAGAATTGCTACCACATCCATCGAATCAGATATTGGTGCGTTAGTTTATCAAAAACAGTGTCAAATATCGGACTAGTTTTATGTTGCCCTCTTTTTTTACTTTTATAATAAAAAATATTACCCAAAAATGAAGTTTCATTAATCAGATAGGTATGTTATTTATGATCGTTAACTTGTGATCTGCCTGACTTTTTCTGCTCATCAGCTATCCTTACTGTTAGTGTATTTTATGAACGGCCCAAGACAATTCCTCTACTTCCAATGTGGCCCAGAAAGGTCAAAAGGCTGGACACTCCTGCGCTACAGTGTCACATTTCACAGAGCCTGTCTGCTAAACTACAGTGCTGGGAGGAGGAGTTCTAGAAGGCAGAGTCAGTACAGCCTGCAGGCAGCAAGTTACCATGGGATATGTAGTCTCTAGAAATTGAAAGTAAACAGCAGAGGAGGAGCTGCAAGATGAAGGTAAAATACATTTAGTATGCAGCCCCCCCCCCCCCCCGTAGCTCCCTCTAATACTTATCCAAGGCATATCACGATCCAGTGATTTGAGTGAGAACAGCTGCTCTACTGGGTCACTGCCTCCTTATTGGCTGAGAGACAGCAGTGGGAGCCAATGTCAATCACAGCCAGCAAGGAGGGAGCAGAGGCAGAGCCGAGCCCCGTTCTGTGTGTCTTATGGACACACAGTTTGGGGCTCAGGAGCGAGCATGCACAAGTCCCCCCATAGCAATCAGCTTGAGAGAAGAGGAGGAGCCAGGTGCACCAGCAGGGGAACCGAGAGGAGGATGATTGGGGCTGCTCTGTGCAACACCACTGAACAAAACAGGTAAGCATAACATATATATATATATATTTTTTTTATTATTTACCTTTATTATCACTTTAGGGAAATAACCGATTAAAAAAAAAATATTATCAGCAGTTGAGGCACGCTATAACAAAATCATGTTTTTAAAAGTTTTTTTTTTTTTCCTGTTGAATGTTGAAGCAGGTCCGTGGGGTGAAGATATCCTAGATTATTTCCTGAGCAAAGGACTGATAAAAACCAAAGATGGAATAGAAATTGTGTGGGAGCATGCTGCAAACAGCAAGGACAAGTTACACCATGCATTAGAGAGTGAGTATGGCATTGCACATCGATGGTGGGGTATTGCATGCAAGTTGATGTTTTCTGTCCTTAAATGATTCTGATAATTGCCAGAGCTGCGTCATCAGCTGATTATTGCTTGAGGTATGGAGGCTGCTATTTGCTAAACTTCCTTTGTGAAAATGCTAGTTGCTTGGCTGTTCTGGTTTTAGTTCTTATGCCCTGTACACACGAGCGGAATTTCCATCCTAAAAATCTTGGATGGATTTTCCAACGGATGTCCGCTCAAGCTTGTCTTGCATACACACGGTCACACAAGTTCTCTGAACTTTCGGCCGCCAAGAACGCGGTGACATACAACACTATGATGAGCCAAGAAAATTACGTTCAATGCTTCTGAGCATGCGTCAAATTGTTTCCGAGCATGCGTGATTTTTTGCGTGTCCGAATTGCATACAGACGATTGCATTTTCGGATAGGAACTTTTCTCGACCGAAAATTGGAGAACATGCTCTCAATCTTTTGCTGACTGGAATTCCGCCAGCAAAAGACCGATGGAGCATACACACGGTCGCATTTTCTGACAAAAAGCTCTCATCTGAGTTTTGCTGGCTGCTTCTCCGATCGTGTGTACGCGGCATTAGACTTATTGGCACAAGTATGCAGATCAGCTATTCTGACTTTTCTGATCTTAAACTTGTTGCAGTTTTATAAACTGTATTGAAACAAGGGGCCCAAAATAACAGCCTGTCAACTGGCATTTTCAGTCAGTAATGGCAGCCTATTCTATTTCTTTCAGAACAGGTTTCCTTTTAAAAGACAAATACTCAAGGAAGCCGGTTTAAGAAAATCCAACTGCAGTTTTAGAGAGAAAATAACCCTCTATGTGTAAAAATGTGTAAGGCCCATTCACACTTGTCCATTGTGGCAACGTGCGTTATTAACCTACCTGGCGGTATGATTATTTCAGATTTTAGGTGCTGAATGCGGTACAATTATTTTGTATGGAAATTTTATATTGTAGGCCTGTAATTCTTATGAATAACTCACTTAAATCTGTCCAAACCAGAGTCTAGTAGACATCCCGGGTATGATAAAGTTTGAAACACAAAATCATAAATTATAATATAATAAATAACTATAAATAATTATAACAAATACCGTATTTATCGGCGTATAACACGCACCCCAAGTTTAGGAGGGCATTTTAAGGAAAAAAAGTTTTAGGAGGGAAGTTTAGGGAGAAAAAAAAACGTACATTTAAGCGCCATTTGCAGCTTGCCCACGTTTAAATTTGCCGCCTAGAAAGACTGAGCTAGCGCGCTGCCGGAAGAGACTGAGCTAGCGCGCCGCCGGAAAAGACTGGGCTAGCGCGCCGCCGGAAAAGACTGGGCTAGCGTGCCGCCGGAAAAGACTGGGCTAGCGCGCCGCCGGAAAAGACTGGGCTAGCGCGCCGCCGGAAAAGACTGAGCTAGCGCGCCGCCGGAAAAGACTGAGCTAGCGCGCCGCCGGAGAAGACTGAGCCGACTGTTCATCTCCGCTCGCAGTCCCGCCTGCCTGCTGTTTCGGAAGCGAGCACAGGGAGCGAGCGGAGCCGAGCAGTCAGATCGGTCTTTTTCGTCTTTCCCCTGATTTTAAGGGGGAAAAAGTGCGTGTTATACGCCGATAAATACGGTAATCAAAATTATTCAATAATGTAATCAAATCAAAAACACTGAAATTTGCTCAGTTGCAGAATTGTCGCTGTCATTAGATTTAGTGTTTTGATTACGAATTTCCCCACAAATCGATATCGCTCAATTCTGTAAGTGATTCTAATTTATTATCGCTGTTTTCTAGCTGGTCTAAAACCACTTTTGACATAAAGGGACTCAATCTCCAAATTCCAGGCAGAAAAAACTGTATATATAATATAAAAGTGCATGCAGGGCACTGGACAGACCACTAGGGACAAAGGGGATGTGTAATTTTTTTTATACAGTACTGTATGTGTTTTTTTACTTTTTGAATTTGGCGCCGATCTCCGATCCCGTGCGTCGCAACGTCGCAGGGAACGGAGCCTGGCGGCACTGTGTGAATCGAGCGGAGGTGCTCGCACACACAGCGGGGAGACATTGCAGGATCCAGGGGACAAATAAGTAATTTTCCATGGATACTGCGACGCAATCCCGAGTCTGGTTCGGGGTTACCGCTAATGGTACTGAAATTCCACCCTGAGTCAGACTCTAGAATACCGCCAGGGAGGTTAAAAGACACTGCAATATATCTGTCACTGGCACCCCCAACACGCTGTACAGTAGAGTGCAATGAATGATTCAACGCAGCACACCACAAAGCACAATATGTTTTATTGTGGTGTACTACGCTTCCAATAAAGGGTTATCTGCATTTTTGATTTGTTGTAGTGCCTTAGCAATAAGAAAAAACACTACTCGAGAGATGCTAAAATTCACATTTACTTCCTTAACCTCCCCAGAGAGCAGCTATGACTCATATGCCAACAACTAATTATTCTGGTTGTCAGGTTTTCTGTACTGAAAACTTAGATCTCAGATGATACAATTATTTTTTTACAATACATTTGCACATGTTTACATCATGGTCATACAAATGTTCATGCTTTTTGCTTGTATCTGAAATTATTCTTTCATTTCATGGCAAGGGCAGTGAATACTTATGTACATGTCATTTTTATTTTATTTTTTATTTTTAATAAATTTGCAATGATTTCAAACAAACTTCTTTCATGTTGTCATTATGGGTATTGTTTGTAGAATTTTGGGGAAAATAATGAATTTAAATAATTTTGGAATAAGGCTATAACATAATGTGGAAAAATTGAAGCGCTGTGAATACTTTCCAGATGCACTGTATGTATACATATTGTATTGAGGTGTATATATTGTATTGAGGTGGTTATACTGGGAGCATGGTTGAGGCTACAGCCATGATCCTGGCACTATTTTTTAGAGGAGGTGATTCTCTTTCTTGTAAAAGTGATCCAAGCGGCTATATAGCTGCTGGATCACTTTTATGGATAATGAAAGGGGTCCCCCTCCCCTCCTCGCCTTTACCAGCTTCTTCCGTTCGGTTTGGTCGCATTCATTGAGAAGAGTCTCAGAAACATAAGTTCCCGCCCCTCTTTTGTTACATATAGAAACCGGGAGCAATGAGGATTTAGTCACTTCTGACTTTGGCTTGTTGACAAACCATTACAGCTTGTACAGCATCTGTTCAAACCGATCTCTGTTAGATCTAATGCTTTGGAGGCCAGATGAGATTTGTGGTTGGTGCCTGCCATGAATGAATGAAAATGAAGATTTTTACATGTATGAGAAAAATTAGAGAATTAGCCGGATAGATAAGTGGCTAAACAGATTACTTTCAATGCTATTTTTTTTTTTAACACATAACGGTTCATTGAATAACGCACAGGCTAAATATAAAAATCACAGTTGGTATAACACAATCCTGAATCCGTCACGTATAGGCCACAATCAGGAATACAACAGGTCATACAGTACATCCCATACAGTACCAAAAATAGGTAGGGAGTGTATATATCTACCAATGTTATTTATATATAGTGTAAGGCCAGTCTTAGATGGTTCAAAACTTGGCCAGTTCAGTAGGGTCGATCAATCAACTTAGGTACAACGAGCCTGCCAGATGTTACATGCAATTATCACCAGCGGCTGGTATAGCTGCTAGCAATAATCACTGTCTTTTCCCGGCAGGAGAACACAGTGTGAATACAATGACTCAGCAGGAGGGATTCCTCTGTCAACACTGACTGTGTTGATGGAGGATTCGGGCAAATTTCTTTCTTGTGACCCGTGGTTGCTAGAAAGAAATTTGCACTGTGTGTGGCCTGCTTAACCCTACATTATTTATCTCAACTAATTTAAGATGCTGATTTACCAAAGTGTAATTTGGGAATATTAACTTCAATTATCCAGTAATATAAAAAGCAAGTTTCTGTTCACTTTGCATACCCAATCATGCACCGATGAGCTAAGTAACTAAGTGTTTTTCTCTAGTCATCTTCCAGGACGGCACACCTGAGAGGATCACTGGTCACACCTGGCAGGAAACACAATTAACAAAGTTTTAAAAGCCCCACCCCTCCCTCTGACCCTCAGTTATTGATTGTGTTTCCCACACGCTGATGGCTGCGAAACCGTTTGTTATTTTTCTGAGACCTCAGGTCTGGGACCATGGTCGCCCCCTTAATGAAGAGACCCAGAGCAGTCAGTGGTGCCTGTGGGGTTCTCTGCTCAAGCATTTTTTAAATGCCTTGGGATTAAGGGGTTTCCCTCTGCTCTCCCTAAAGAAGCATTCCTGAATGTGGAGAGGCTGGGGCACTAGGACAGGTGAGTTGTCCATAACCCCAGGGGCCACCTAACCTTCCCTCTTTTCCTTTCCCCTCATACCTGACAGTGGTGGACGGTCGGGGGGGGGGGGGGGGGCGCTGATACACCCCACGTCGGCCGGAAGCGGGGCTCCAATGGCCGTACGTTTGTTTCTCCTTAGGGAGCCCTGCCATCCTTTGGGATAGACCGAGGCGCAGAGCGGCGTGTGTAGCCGTTAGTGCGCATGTCCGGAAGCCGCCGGGCGCCGGTGTGACGTCATATCCGGCGCGCCGGGGCTTCAACAAAATGGCGGCGAGCGCGGCGGTCAGAGCACGAGGCGGCTGTTTGGAAAGAGGGGGCCCGAGGTCCACAGCCTTCACAAAAGATCCATCTACCGGTGCAGAGGCAGAGGATGGAAGGCGGACCAGAGCTCACGGCATCAGAGGTCGCCACAGGGGGTGAGTGACTCGGCTGGAGCGAGGGGGGGCAGACATTTGGGGTGGCCCTATTGTCCCTGTCCCCCACACTGTTTGTGTATGTGATGTTGGCTAATGGGGTGTCCCTTTCTTACAGAGACCGAATGCCCAGCTCAGGAGAGAGCCAGTAGGTCTGGGAAAGCCACATCCAAAACTAAACGCTGTGGGTCTTGTAGCACTAAACTCCCACAGGACCACAGCAAGCCTTTTTGTTACAAATGTATTTACAAATTGGCAGGCAAAGAGACAGCAGAGGTTTCGAAGGAATGCAGGGCACTTCAGGTTGAGATGCTAGCTACCCTTCAGTCTTTTAAAGCCACACTTGATCAGCGTCAGGGGGATGCCAGATCAGTAAGGGAAAGCTCTCCCTCACAGGAAGATAGATCTACCTTTACAGGAGGGTCTCAGGAACCTGCCCCATACTATTCAGAGGAGGAGGTTTGCAGCTCTGACCTGAGTTCCCAGGAAGGGGAGGACTCAGATCAGGATAGCCATGTAGAGACCAGATCTGGGGGACACCTCTTTTCAGCAGAGGATATGGACGGTCTCCTCAGGGCAGTATATGCGTCAGAGGACATTCAGTTACCTTCCGCCCAAGTGTCAGCTCAGGATAAGGTCTATAGAGGTTTGGGTAAGCCACAGGCCAGATCCTTCCCAGTTCACCAGTCCCTGAAAGATATTATCTTAAGGGAATGGAAGGAACCTGAGCGTAAACTCCTCAGACTTAAAACTTGGAAACGGAGATGTCCTTTTAAGGAGGAGGAGGAAGAAAAATGTTTCAAAGTCCCACGTTTAGATGCGTCCTTGGCGCAGGTTTCTAAACGGTCGGACTTATCTTTTGAGGACGCAGGTAACATTCAGGATCAGATGGATAAAAAATCTGAGATCCTGTTGCGTAGAGCTTGGGAAGCGAATGCATCGGCCATGAGCCCTGCATTGGCTTCAGCTTGTGTAGCCAGGAACGCAGATGCATGGCTCAACAAGCTGATGGACCATCTCACACGTAAGAAGGAATCCAGGGAGGTAGTAGAATCCCTGGAAGTGGTGGGGAGAGCTATCGCCTTTTTGGCGGACGCGGCAGTAGAGACAGTAAGGACGACTGCTAAGTCAGCGGCATTACTGAACTCAGCCAGGAGGGCCCTTTGGGTTAAGACTTGGGACGGAGACTTCACTTCTAAGTCCCGACTCTGTGGTATTCCCTTTGAGGGTTCCCTACTCTTTGGTTCGGGTCTGGAACAGGTCCTTTCCCGATCCACAGAAAAAGGTAAGAAATTTCCCTCCAAACCCAAGAAGGAAAAAGGGAGGAAATTTTTTCGTGGCCCCCCTGCAAAAGGCCAGTTCAAGGGCAAAGGGGGACAAAGGAAGAAATGGGGGATCGGAAAGGGCAAAGAAAAAGGTGGAATCCTTTTTTTCCGGGTCCGGACCGTCCAGCAAAGAGTCTAAATGACGCCATAAAAGTGGGCGCAAGGCTCTCATGTTTCCTTCCCCAGTGGGAGAAGATCTCAGAGAGCCCTTATATTTTAGACCTGATAAAACTAGGTTACAAGCTGGAATTTCGGTCACTCCCACCCCAAAATTTTTTGGTTACTTACCTTCCCAAAGATTCTCTAAAGGCAAGGGGCTTGCTAGCCAGTGTTCACATGCTCGCAGAACAGGAAGTGATTATCCCGGTCCCAGTGACTCAGAGGGCTTTCGGTTTTTATTCCCACATTTTTGTGGTTCCGAAGCCATCGGGCAAGTTTCGGTTGATTATCAATCTAAGGAAACTGAACCACTACCTGTTGTACAAGCGATTCAGAATGGAGAGCATCTACACGGTCAGAAAACACCTCCAGAAAGGAGTTTTCATGATCACGCTAGATCTCAAAGATGCCTACCTGCATGTACCCATTGCCCCGGATCATCAGAAGTACTTGCGCTTCGCAGTACGGACAGAACAGGGGGTGCAACATTGGCAGTTCAGGGCACTCCCCTTCGGTCTTGCGGCCAGTCCAAGGATCTTTACCAAGGTCCTGGCAGAGGTGGTATCTTTCCTACACCTTCAGGGGGTAGCTCTGATACCATACCTCGACGATCTGTTGATCTACAGTCCATCCAGAGACCAGCTCCTGAGAGATCGAGAGCTGGTCTTGTCGACCCTGGATTCCCTAGGTTGGATGGTGAGTCAGGAGAAATCCTCCCTGGATCCCTCACAGTCAAAGGTATACTTGGGGTATCAGTTAGACTCAGTAGCCCAGAAAGTGTTTCTTCCTCCCGAAAAGGTCGAAAAAATTCAGGGCGCAGTGAGAGTGTGTCTCGAGGCCCCGGAGGTATCTTTGAGAAACATCATGAGGGTGTTGGGCCTGATGGCCTCTTGCATCCCGGCGGTTCCCTGGGCTCAGCTCCACTCCCGCGTTCTCCAGGGCTTACTTCTCTCCTCTTGGGACGGGAGAAGAGAAACCCTGGAAAAGAAAGTTTCTCTGTTAGAGGAGGTAAGAAGCTCCCTAGATTGGTGGCTCGATCCCGTCAACCTATCTGGAGGTCGGACGTGGACACAGCTAGACC
Organism: Lithobates sylvaticus; assembly: GCA_028564925.1. Classification (NCBI taxonomy): domain Eukaryota; kingdom Metazoa; phylum Chordata; class Amphibia; order Anura; family Ranidae; genus Lithobates; species Lithobates sylvaticus. The sequence goes on along the minus strand of JAQSEC010002271.1, from coordinate 1,475 downwards.
CAATAGGCATTACAACAGACGCAAGTGCCTGGGGTTGGGGGGCTCATTTAGGAGACCGCTACGCCCAAGGGCCCTGGGATCAGAGTCAGAGCAGAGCTTCCTCAAACTTCAGGGAGCTTCTAGCAGTCGGGAAGGCATTATGTGTCTTCTGGGACTTGATCCAAGGAAGGGAAGTCCAAATTTTCTCGGACAACCGGGTGGCAGTATCCTATTTGAACCGTCAAGGGGGAACAAGGTCAGTCAGTCTAAGGGCACTGACCCAAGATTTCCTGGGAGAGGCAGAGAAGAACATTCTCTCAATCTCTGCGGTCCATATAAAGGGATCCCTCAATATACAAGCAGACTTCCTCAGCAGACAGCCCATTCTTCAGGGAGAATGGGTGTTGAACGAAGAAGTTTTCGCTCTGGTAAGTCGTCATTTCGGCGTACCAGAGATAGATTTATTCGCTTGTCAAAAGAACGCAAAAGTGCGGAGATTCTTCTCTCTCACGAGAGAACAGAGATCCTCAGGGGTAGACGCCCTCGCTCAGAACTGGGACTTCAGTCTGGCATATGCCTTCCCTCCCCTGGTACTCATCCCACGAGTGCTTCAAAAGCTGTCACAGTCGGATGGAGACCTTATCCTGATTGCACCCTGGTGGCCGAAGCGGGTCTGGTTCCCCACCATGTGGAGGTGGTCAGTTGTGCCTCCGCTGCATCTCCCGGTCAGGCGAGATCTTCTCTGCCAGGGCCCAGTGCTTCATCCCAACCCGGGGTTTCTGTCCCTGACGGCCTGGCTCTTGAGAGGGAGATCCTCAGGAACAGGGGATGCTCGGAGAAGGTAATTGACACTCTTCTCCTTAGTAGGAAGAAGGTTACCAGACAGATTTACGCAAAGGTCTGGAAGGTCTTCTCTAGATGGGCTCAAGCAAATCAGAGAACTATCCAGACGATTCCAACCGTTCTGGATTTTCTCCAGGAAGGGGTAGACCAAGGGTTAGCGGTCAGTACCCTTAGGGTCCAGGTAGCAGCCCTGTCAGTGTTCTTTGACACAAGGTTAGCTCAAGACCCTCTTGTTAAGAGATTTTTGCTAGCCAGGGAAAGGTTAACCCCGGTAAGGACAGTTAGCTTCCCGCCGTGGGATTTGTCCCTGGTTCTGGACGCCCTAACGAAAGGGCCATTTGAGCCGTTGGATCAAAGTTCATTTAAATTTCTTTCCCTTAAGATGGCCTTTCTTCTAGCCATTACCACAGCTAGAAGAGTAGGCGACCTACAGGCCCTGACAATAAAAGAGCCTTTTTGTTGATCCTAGAGGACAGGGTAATCCTTAGACAGGATCCTCTTTATTTACCAAAAGTGACCTCGGGGTTCCACAGGTCACAAGAGATTATTCTTCCATCATTCTGCCAGAATCCGAAGAATGAGAAGGAAGAAAGATTGCACCTTTTAGATGTTAGACGCTGTCTTTTAGTCTATCTAGAAAGGGCAAGGGAGTT
>JAQSEC010004355.1:0-13771 GCA_028564925.1 Lithobates sylvaticus | reverse complement strand
TGCACCATAGTCTATGCAAAGAAAAAAAAATAAAGAGCAACGCCATCAAAAATTGATTCTTTGTTTTGGATGAAGTAGAGGCAGTGATTGATCCCCCTAGACCAGTGATGGCGAACCTATGGCACGCGTGCCACAGCTGGCACGCAGAGCCATCTCTGTTGGCACACGAGAGGGTCCAGGACAGAGATAGAGGTCTCAATCTCCTCTCAGCCCCCCTCCCTCTCTTTCAGCCCCCCTCTTTTTCCACCCCCCTCTTTGTGCCCCCCTCTGTTTCCCCTCTCTCTCAGCTCACCCCTCTCTCAGCATCTCTCTCGCACCCCTCTCTCTCTGTCCCTCTTCTCTCTCTCTGTCCCCCTTCTCTTTCTCTGTTCCTCCTCTCTCACACCCCTCTCTCTCTGTCTCCCATCTCTCGCTCTCTCTGTCCTCCCTCCCTCCCTCTCAGCATTTCTCTCACACCCCTCTCTCTCAGCATATCTCTCACACCCCTCTCTCTCAGCCCCCCTCCCTCTCTCTCAGCCCCCCTCCCTCTCTCTCAGCATATCTCTCACACCCCTCTCTCTCTGTCCCCTCTCCCTCTCTCTGTTCCCCCTCTCTCTCAGCATCTCTCTCACACCCCTCTCTCCGTTCCCTCTCTCTTTCAGCATATCTCTCACACCCCTCTCTCTCTGTCCCCCTCTCTCTCAGCATCTCTCTCACACCCCCCCTCTCTCTCTCTCACACACCCCCCCCCCCTCTCTTTCGCTCAGCCCCCCTCTCTTGCGAAATTCCTGTGTTGGCACTTTGCAACACAAAACCAATGTATTTGTTTCAGTTTGGGCACTCAGGCTCAAAAAGGTTCGCCATCACTGCCCTAGGCTATATCTATCCTGCTGTACGGGAGCCCAATAGTTAGATCTTTCCCCATCTGACAGTTCCCAGCTGTAATCTTGGCTGAATGGTCAAGCTGCTGGTTGTTACTGGCTTCAGTGTATTGAGCATATTGATTAGAAAGGCATATATCCTCTAAGGGCTCTTTCACACGGACGGACCGTATGTCCGTTTTTCATCCTTCCGTTTTAGGATGAAAAACGGACATACATGTATCCCTATGGTGGGATAGCGGGTGTCAGTGGATGAGCATCCACTGACACCCGCTATGCTCCGTTTCTGCAGACGGAGGAAAACCCCATTTTTTCATCCATCTGCAGAGCGGATCGGATGACGACGGACTCTACGGTCCGTCGTCACCCGATCTCCCATAGGGGAGAGCGGCGCTCTGGCAGGTCTGTCCGTGCACGGAGTGCAGAGACGGACCTGTCATCTTCCTGCTCAGCGGAGATCGCTCCGGCGATCCCCGCTGAGCAAGCAGCTATCCACGGGGCGGATCTGCACTGATCCGCCCTGTGTGAAAGAGCCCTTAGGCCTAACACAGTGACAAGCCTCTTCACCTCCCAGCCAACCTGACAGACTAATGCAGCCTATTTAGGGTGGGTAGAGATCTATTAAGCATCTATTAAGCATCCATGTAGACAGCATGGAAGACCCGATAAGAGGAAGTCATCTGTCCCACTTCACTCCACCCAAGACAGAGAAATTGGTATTGGATGAAGCTGGCCTTTAACATGTAGGAATCTCAATCGTTACCATTTTGATCATACTACTGCACTTTTTTACAAATCCAAAGGGGTTTTGCAATAAAAAGAGGTGCATGTGACTTCCTAAAGAGGCTCTCATTTGTGTGATTAGGTGTTGTGCAGTAGAAAACTGCTCTAACCTAAAGAATATGTAAACCCAACATTTCATATATATGATATGTGTCTGTTGTACCATGTACTTGTATGTAAAAGTATACTGTTCTCTGCTTCCTTTGTGTGAAATCCCTGCCAGTCCCTCTGCTTGAATATCAAAAACTGACCACACTTGGCAAGTGAGCACAATGTGGTCAGTTCTCTCTCTGTGCTGGGAACTCAGGCTGCTCTCCTCCAATAATCAGATTTGTCCTGGAACTCCCACCCCCTGCACAGCCATTCACTGGGAAGTTCAGTGTTCTGCTCTTTCTCATCCCCTAGCTCTTATACAGCTGAGAACAGCAGGAAATTGATTACTTATAAAAAAAGGGGTAAAGGGTATTTATAATGTGTTTTTTTTTCCTCTATACACAAATGTTTTGCCTTTTATTTCTATTTTAAACTGAATAGGTTTTTGTAATAAGGTGAGCTATTACCAAATGTCACATGATCCCATCGCAGCCTCAATGCATATTTGTTGGAAGGTTTCTTAGCACTCTTATGCCGCAATAACACACGATCAGATTTTCTGGTAGACGTAGCCCATGGACAATCCGACGGACTTTGCAGCTGAGGTCCGCCAGACTTTCAAGCGAACGGACTGGGCCATTTCTATGAGGTGCTGTCAATATTATAATGTTATTAAACTGACTCTACTTCCTGTTTGAATGTGAGAACTGCTGGAAGATGCACCACAGGCATGTTTGCCCAGGCACACCTACCAGCAGTGGGGTGTGGATCGTTTCTGCCCTTGCCAGTTCCTGTGGTGCTAATAGACTTTAGACTCTGATTCTGCCAGATTATATATTAACGATTGGGCAGCACACAACAGCCCTAAACGACTATTCTTGGGGAACAAAACATTTGAGTAGGTTAGAAAATAATGACAGGTTCTCCCATGTGTTAGAATTGTCTGTGCACTTCTGTTTAGAGGAGATATAAGACTGTTGAAATGAAATGCTTTAAGGAAGCAGTCAATAAGGTAAAAGTAATCCATGACCATGTTATTACAATTTTAGGAAAAGAAAATGTAGATTGATCTGTGGAGACAGATACACTTCTGGAGAAAAGTTGCACAAAGATTTGCTAAGATTCATCTAAAAAGTAATAATTAGGCAAAAATATACTGAACATATTTGAACAGACACATTTATCATTCACTTAACAGCAACCACTGAGCTTAGCTTCCCCGGATACACTAATTCTGTATGTCAACATTTGTCATTATTTAAGTATTTTTGTAACTCTTCTTTTTGATAGTTTTATGGGCTTAAACTGCAGTTTAAAAATTTCAATTAATTTTAGCACAGTTAGATAATTTTCTTGTTCCTTTTTGGTGCTTACTACTGATATAAACAGGACACTCAAGTCACAGGCACAAATCCTGAACATTTCCTATGAGAAAACAAGAAATTAATTGGCAGCTCTTCTAGTAATGACAACATGATAGGATCCATTTGGCATGCAAAAACAGTATACAAGGACTGCATTTATGATTTTGTTGGCTTGCACGTAGAAAATTCTACTGCTGCTAAACAAAGCAAAATAGTTTTAGACAAATCTTTTTTTTACTGAAAGGTAATGGGATTAGGTAAAGGCTGCCAATACATGGGCAAGTTTACAAAATACATGCATCTGATTTGAAAATGGACTGAAATATTCATGATGTGTATGAGCTAATAACGTAGCAATAGTTGACAAATCCATAGAAAAAGTGCAAGCGGCTTCTTTTCTAGGGATATGTAGAAAAGATAAAAGGAAGGCGTGCAGTCTAGTGCATGAGTGCTTAGAAAGAAGCTTATTTAAAACAGAATGGTATAGACTGAAAGTATTACGTATTCATAATTACAGATACAGTGCCTTGCAAAAGTATTCACCCCCCTTGCTATTTTTCGTGTTTTGTTGCCTCACAACCTGGAATTAACATGGATTGTTTGAGGATTTGCATCATTTAATTTACAGAACATGCCCACAATTTTGAAGATGTTTTTTTTTTATTGTGAAGCAAACAACAAAATAACAGAAAAAGTCAATGTGCATAACTACTTTGTAGAGACACCTTTTGCGGCTATCACAGCTCCAAGTCGCTTTGGATAAGTCTGTCTGGAGTTTGCATGTTCTCCCTGTGCCTGCGTGGGTTTCCTCCGGGTACTCTGGTTTCCTCCCACAATCCAAAGACATGCAGGTAGGTTAATTGGCTTCTGTCCAAAAATTGGCCCTATTATATGAATGGGGACCTTGGATTGTGGGCTCCTTGAGGGTAGGGACCGATGTGAGTGTGCAATGTACAGGGATAGGGACAATTGTAGACACTCAGGTTGAACTGGATGGACTGATGTCTTTATTCAACCTTACTAACTATGAAACTATGAAGAGGACTCCAGTGGCAACCTGTGAAGCTCTGGTCAACTCCATGTCCAAGAGGGTTATAACAGTGCTGGAAAATAATGGTGGCCACACAAAATATTGACACTTTGGGCCCAATTTGGACATTTTCCCTTAGGGGTGTACTCACATTTGTTGCCAGCGGTTTAGACAATAATGGCTGTGTGTCGAGTTATTTTGAGGGGACAGCAAATTTACACTGTTATACAAGCTGTACACTCACTACTTTACATTTTACTTACTTGTAAGTAAAAAAAGTGTAATTTCTTCAGTGTTGTCACATGAAAAGATATTATAAAATATTTACAAAAATGTGAGGGGTGTACTCACTTTTGTGAGACACTGTATTCTAAAAAGACATATGTTGTAAAAAAAAACATACAGTTTAAAAAAAAATCACATGTATCTAAAAAAAATGTATATATAAACCTCAGAATTTAAAAAAAGAAAAAGAAAGCAAATTGAAATACTGTGTGTGTGTGTGTGCAGTGCCGATCCTGACCTCCCTGGGGCCCTAAGCAAAATTCTGCTGAGGGGCCCTCTACCTGACCCGTGATGCCGTGAGCTATGTAAACCATTTGCCATTGCCACACAGTCACACCTGACACTTCAGCGCTCCCAATACAATCCTCCCTCCTTTAAACAAAACAGTCAAAGAATAAGTACAACAATATAGAACAGACATTATATATTTATCTTTACATATCTGAGTGTGGATCCCCCACTTACATCAGGGTCCCTAGAGAGCCACCCCCCCTTACATCAGGGTCCCCAGAGAGCCCCCCCTTACACCAGGGTCCCCAGAGAGCCCCCCCCTTACAACAGGGTCCCCAGAGAGCCTCCCCTTACACCAGGGTCCCCAGAGAGCACCCCCTTACACCAGGGTCCCCAGAGAGCACCCCCCTTACATCAGGGTCCCCAGAGAGCACCCCCCCTTACATTAGGGTCCCCAGAGAGCACCCCCCTTACATTAGGGTCCCCAGAGAGCCCCCCCTTACACCAGGGTCCCCAGAGAGCACCCCCCTTACATTAGGGTCCCCAGAGAGCACCCCCTTACATCAGGGTCCCCAGAGAGCATCCCTATAAAGCCCCTCCTTACATCGGGGTCCCCAGAGAGCCCCCCATACATCAGTGTCCAGAGAGCCTCCCTACTTACATCAGGGTCTGCAGCATTGCCCTTTACATCAGAGTTCCCCCTTGCACTGTAAGGTGGAATCCTGCATACTATGATGTAAAGGGGAACTCTGGGAATGTGGGGAGGACTCTGGTGACCAGAGAAAGAAACCACTAAGATAAGGGGGTTTACTGATATAAGGGGGAAACCTTTATATCAGTGCCCCCTTACAATATTGTATTGACCCCCCCTAGACTGGCCTGGCGGTGCTGTCACTGACCTCCTCTCAGGTGCATCATGCAGGGCTCAGTCAGTCGGCTCCAGCTTGGTGGCTCTGGTTTTATCCCATAGTTTCCTCTCCGCAGTCCATACATGTCTGACTTCTCCCATGACCCCCATCCTGGCTGCGCTCCCTCTCTTGACTCAGGGGAGGTCAGAGGCTGCGGATGGGACAGGGGAGGTCAGAGGCTGCGGATGGGACAGGGGAGGTCAGAGGCTGCGGATGGGACAGGGGAGGTCAGAGGCTGCGGATGGGACAACAGGAGAGGTCAGAGGCTGTGGGGGAGGGCAACAGGAGAGGTCAGAGGCTGTGGGGGAGGGCAACAGGAGAGGTCAGAGGCTGTGGGGGGGCAACAGGAGAGGTCAGAGGCTGCGGGGGGGGGCAACAGGAGAGGTCAGGGGGGGGGGGGCAACAGGAGAGGTCAGAGGCTGCAAGGGGGGGGGGGGAGGGAGAGGTCAGAGGCTGCAAAGGGGGGGACAGGAGGTCAGAGGCTGCGAAGGGGGGGGGGACAGGAGGTCAGAGGCTGCGAAGGGGGGGACAGGAGGTCAGAGGCTGCAAGGGGGGGGGGGGAGGAGGTCAGAGGCTGCGAAGGGGGGGGGGGACAGGAGGTCAGAGGCTGCGAAGGGGGGGGGACAGGAGGTCAGAGGCTGCAAGGGGGGGGACAGGAGGTCAGAGGCTGCGAAGGGGGGGGACAGGAGGTCAGAGGCTGCGAAGGGGGGGGGGCAGGAGGTCAGAGGCTGCGAGGGGGGGACAGGAGGTCAGAGGCTGCGAAGGGGGGGGGACAGGAGGTCAGAGGCTGCGAAGGGGGGGGACAGGAGGTCAGAGGCTGCAGGGGGGGGGGACAGGAGGTCAGAGGCTGCAAGGGGGGGGGACAGGAGGTCAGAGGCTGCAAGGGGGGGGGGGGGTCACAGGAGGTCAGAGGCTGCGAGGGGGGGAGGGGGGGCAGGGGGGGGGGACAGGAGGTCAGAGGCTGCGAAGGGGGGGGGGACAGGAGGTCAGAGGCTGCGAGGGGGGGACAGGAGGTCAGAGGCTGCGAAGGGGGGGGGACAGGAGGTCTGAGGCTGCAAGGGGGGGGGGCAGGAGGTCAGAGGCTGCAAGGGGGGGGGGACAGGAGGTCAGAGGCTGCAAGGGGGGGGACAGGAGGTCAGAGGCTGCGAAGGGGGGGGGACAGGAGGTCAGAGGCTGCAAGGGGGGGGACAGGAGGTCTGAGGCTGCGAGGGGGGGGGGGAGGAGGTCCGAGGCTGCGAGGGGGGGGGGGACAGGAGGTCCGAGGCTGCGAGGGGGGGGGGGAGGAGGGGGTGCGAAGGGGGGGGGCAGGAGGTCCGAGGCTGCGAAGGGGGGGGGACAGGAGGTCAGAGGCTGCAGGGGGGGGACAGGAGGTCAGAGGCTGCGAGGGGGGGGGCGGGTGGTCAGAGGCTGCGAGGGGGGGGGCAGGAGGTCAGAGGCTGCGAAGGGGGGGGCAGGAGGTCAGAGGCTGCAGGGGGGGGGCAGGAGGTCAGAGGCTGCGAGGGGGGGGGGCAGGAGGTCAGAGGCTTTGAGGGGGGGGGGGGACAGGAGGTCAGAGGCTGCGAGGGGGGGGGGGGGGCCAGGAGGTAAGAGGCTGCGGAGGGGACGTTTTTTTTTAAAAATGGCGCCACTCGGCGCCATCGTGTCACTGGTACCGCTGCCGCCGCTGTGAGGGCAGCGGCGCCTGAAAAAAAGATGGCCGCGGGGCCGACATGCAACTGCGCATGCGCCCGCCTTTCCGAAAATTGCCGAGCAGCGGCCACAGCGCTGGCGCATGCGCAGTTGCATGTCGGGCAACTGCGCATGCGCCAGCGCTGTTGCCGCTGCTCGGCAATTTTCGGGAAAGGCGGGCGCATGCGCAGTTGCATGTCGGCCCCGCGCCCGTCTTTTTTCAGGCGCCGCTGCCCTCACAGTGGCGGCAGCGGCCCCAGGGGCCCCCGAGCAGAGCCGATCCGCCGCGGGGCCCTACGCAGCTTGCGTAGTCCGCGTATAGGGCGGATGGGCTCTGGGTGTGTGAATATATATATATATATATATATATATATATATATATATATATATACAGGTCCTTCTCAAAAAATAGCATATTGTGATAAAGTTCATTATTTTCTGTAATGTACTGATAAACATTAGACTTTCATATATTTTAGATTCATTACACACAACTGAAGTAGTTCAAGCCTTTTCTTGTTTTAATATTGATGATTTTGGCATACAGCTCATGAAAACCCAAAATTCCTATCTCAAAAAATTAGCATATTTCATCCGACCAATAAAAGAAAAGTGTTTTTAATACAAAAAAAGTCAACCTTCAAATAATTATGTTCAGTTATGTGCAGAAATGACTGCTTAAATGCGGCGTGGCATGGAGGCAATCAGCCTGTGGCACTGCTGAGGTGTTATGGAGGCCCAGGATGCTTCGATAGCGGCCTTAAGCTCATCCAGAGTGTTGGGTCTTGCGTCTCTCAACTTTCTCTTCCCAATATCCCACAGATTCTCTATGGGGTTCAGGTCAGGAGAGTTGGCAGGCCAATTGAGCACAGTAATACCATGGTCAGTAAACCATTTACCAGTGGTTTTGGCACTGTGAGCAGGTGCCAGGTCGTGCTGAAAAATGAAATCTTCATCTCCATAAAGCTTTTCAGCAGATGGAAGCATGAAGTGCTCCAAAATCTCCTGATAGCTAGCTGCATTGACCCTGCCCTTGATAAAACACAGTGGACCAACACCAGCAGCTGACATGGCACCCCAGACCATCACTGACTGTGGGTACTTGACACTGGACTTCAGGCATTTTGGCATTTCCCTCTCCCCAGTCTTCCTCCAGACTCTGGCACCTTGATTTCCGAATGACATGCAAAATTTGCTTTCATCCGAAAAAAGTACTTTGGACCACTGAGCAACAGTCCAGTGCTGCTTCTCTGTAGCCCAGGTCAGGCGCTTCTGCCGCTGTTTCTGGTTCAAAAGTGGCTTGACCTGGGGAATGCGGCACCTGTAGCCCATTTCCTGCACACGCCTGTTCACGGTGGCTCTGGATGTTTCTACTCCAGACTCAGTCCACTGCTTCCGCAGGTCCTCCAAGGTCTGGAATCGGTCCTTCTCCACAATCTTCCTCAGGGTCCGGTCACCTCTTCTCGTTGTGCAGCGTTTTCTGCCACACTTTTTCCTTCCCACAGACTTCCCACTGAGGTGCCTTGATACAGCACTCTGGGAACAGCCTATTCGTTCAGAAATTTCTTTCTGTGTCTTACCCTCTTGCTTGAGGGTGTCAATGATGGCCTTCTGGACAGCAGTCAGGTCGGCAGTCTTACCCATGATTGCGGTTTTGAGTAATGAACCAGGCTGGGAGTTTTTAAAAGCCTCAGGAATCTTTTGCAGGTGTTTAAAGTTAATTAGTTGATTCAGATGATTAGGTTAATAGCTCGTTTAGAGAACCTTTTCATGATATGCTAATTTTTTTAGATAGGAATTTTGGGTTTTCATGAGCTGTATGCCAAAATCATCAATATTAAAACAAGAAAAGGCTTGAACTACTTCAGTTGTGTGTAATGAATCTAAAATATATGGAAGTCTAATGTTTATCAGTACATTACAGAAAATAATGAACTGTATCACAATATGCTAATTTTTTGAGAAGGACCTGTATATATATATATATTGTAGCAGAGCGTCCCAGAGAGAGCCAGGAGAAGTCCTGTTCGGGGTTTATACGTCTCCCAGGCTCCTCTCATATACATTCAGAGGTCTCTGAGACATGATCCAGTTCGGATCTTAGTCCTCCTTTCCAGGCTAATTTAAGCTCACCTGAGCAAACAGCCTTTGCTCTCTGCCTGGGACACACAAACAGGGATGTTTTTTGAGGAGCCAAAAGGTTGGTAAAACCCTCTAAAAACTCTTTACAGAAGCTGACAAGCAGTAGGCTTGCTCAGCCTGATAGTTAGAGACGGTGTATGTTATAGTTAGAGCCGAGACACGGCTAGGACTTTTGTTTGGTTATTTCTGTTTTGATGTGTTTTCTGGAAGACTGTGCAGCACCTGTATATGGACTTGTATTTAAATCAAATAAACCTAGCACTGTTTTCACCAGCTCAAGTGGATCTGGTATCTGTGCCTTACTAAACAGCCCATCCCAGTGAGCTTTGTACCTGCTACCTGTCCCCCAGGTTACATATGGTGGATTTTTAGCGGGCAGCTGTAGTAAGTTACTACTTAAAAGGCCAGTACCTAGAGTAACTAAACATGGAGGAAATCCTAAAACAGTTGATGATAACCAACGCTGCACTTCAAGCTGCACAACAGCAAGCAACCGCTGAACAGCAGAAAACAAATGCTGCACTACACGCTGCACAACAGCAAGCTAATGCTGCAATCCATGCTGAACAGCAGAAAACAAACGCTGCACTCCACGCGGCACAACAACAAGCAAACGCTGCACAACAGCAAGCTAATGCTATCGCACAGGAACAAACGCAGAGGCTGTTTGAACAGCTAGCCACTGCTGCAAAAGCAGATAGAAAAACCTTGTCTGAGGTTGTGGAGACAATAGCACAGTGGTCACCTGCTAAGGTTGATAATGTTGGAGACAAGCCCTCAGCCATCCATGTGGCTCGCTTTTTGTCCAAGATGACTACAGATGATGATCCAGAGGCCTTTCTGTTAACGTTTGAACGGACCGCTGAGAGGGAAGGTTGGCCTAAAACCCAGTGGGCAGGACTGGTCGCCCCGTTGCTTACTGGGGAATCGCAGAAGGCCTACTATGATTTGGAGTCAGCAGAAGCAGCAGACTATGAAAAGGTCAAACAGGAAATACTGGCACGACTTGGTGTCACTTTGGCAGTTCGAGCACAGCGGGTCCACAGCTGGTCCTTCCAAGACGAGAAGCCTCCAAGATCGCAGATGTTCGACCTAATTCACCTGGTGAGGAAATGGCTACAGCCGGAGTCCCTGTCTGCGCCACAAATAGTGGAGCGTGTGGTCATGGACCAGTTTCTGAGGTCACTACCCATTTCCCTGCAGGAGTGGGTGAGTCAAGGAGACCCCAATTCGGCAACCCACCTGGTGGAACTCGTTGAAAGGTATTTTGCTGCAAAGAACCTGGTCACCACCCCTACAGCCGCACGGACTTTCCGCCCAAAGCCACGGTCTCCCCAGGCAACCGGTAAGACTGTTCCAGGGGAAGTGGGTGGTGAGCATGGCAAGGAAATAGGGGGGAGGATTTTTGGTGCCAGGACTGAAGCTTGGCATCCCAAACAAGGGAAGCCAGTGCCTGTCAGCAAACCAAACTGGGGAAACGTCAGGTGTTTTCGTTGCCAAGAAATGGGACATGTTGCGGCAAATTGTCCATTGACAGATGAACCAATGCAGTGTGATTTATCTATTAGAAGGCAGTCTATGTTTGCAGCGGTTTCATGCACTGCAACCCCAAATATGAGAAAACCAATGTGCCAATGACTGTGAATGATAAGCCTATTACAGCCTTGCTGGACTCTGGAAGTCTAGTGACTTTGGTTACAGCGGAAATGATTGAACCTGTGAATTATCATGCTAAAAATGTTGCTGTGATCTGTATACATGGGAATACCCGGGAGTATCCTGTAACCACTGTTCAGTTTAAAACTGGTTTAGGTACGGTGACCCATCTGGTTGGACTTGTTCCCCACTTGGTGCATGAGGCCATCATTGGTAGGGATTTCCCTAAGTTTTGGGAACTGTGGGATCATCCCAACTCGGTCGCAGTACCTGACTCAGTCGCAGAGCCAGAATTCCTGGCCACTACTGACAACGTGGGTTCAGGGGACTCTTCTCAGGGCTCCCCGGCTTTTCCTCTATCGGTTATGGCAGGAGAGCTGGAGGACCCTGAGGAGGTCCCCACTACCAGTAGAGCCGGACAGCCGTCTGCTGATCCCGAGCCTATGTTAGAGTTTGATGACCTTAATGTGCATAAGGAAAATTTTGGTACTGAACAGAGAAAAGACCATACCCTTTCCAGGGCCTGGGAAAATGTAATAGTGATTAATGATGTACCTGTCGAACCCGGGGACAGGCCCTGTTTTCCTTATTTCAGCAGCAATGAGGATTTACTGTATCGTGTATGTAAAATGAATGATGAAGTGGTTGAGCAGTTGGTGGTCCCTAAGCCATACAGACGGCTGGTGTTAGAACTTGCCCATGGGCACTTGCTAGGAGGCCATTTAGGGGTTGAAAAAACTACTGAAAGGGTGTTGCGCAGGTTTTACTGGCCCGGGATACAGAAAAATGTTAAGAATTACTGTCAATCCTGTCCTGTGTGTCAGATGTCAGCCCCACTATCCCACTTTCGAAGTCCTTTAGTGCCCTTGCCTATCATTGAAGTGCCCTTTGAGAGGATTGCCATGGACCTTGTGGGCCCACTTCCCAAGTCTGCCCGGGGTCATCAGCATATCCTCGTAATCATGGATCATGCTACCCGTTACCCTGAAGCAGTTCCCCTACGTGCCGCATCTGCTAAAAACATTGCCAAAGAACTGTTTATGGTGTTCAGTCGGGTTGGCATCCCGAAAGAAATCCTTACAGACCAGGGCACCCTGTTTATGTCGCGAATAACTAGGGAGCTCTGCAAGTTATTTAAGGTGACGCAGCTGCGAACCTCAGTGTATCATCCTCAAACGGATGGCTTAGTGGAACGCTTCCAATAAGACGTTAAAGAGCATGTTAAAAAAGGTTGTGGACAAGGATGGGAAAAACTGGGACTTCCTGATACCATACTTGATGTTTGCCATCAGGGAGGTTCCCCAGTCCTCTACGGGTACTCCCCATTTGAGTTGCTTTATGGGAGACACCCTCGGGGACTCTTAGACATAGCCAAAGAAACTTGGGAGGGAGAACAGACACCCCATAAAAGTGTCATTGAGCATATTGCCCAAATGCAGGAGAGGATTGCAGCAATCATGCCAGTGGTAAAAGAACACTTACTGCAGGCCCAGGCAGCCCAACAGAGAATATATAACAGGGGGGCACAACTCCGTGTTTTCTCACCTGGTGACAGGGTCCTGGTGTTAGTACCCACTGTTGAGAGCAAGTTCCTGGCTAAGTGGCAGGGTCCATTTGAAGTAATTGAGAGAGTTGGGGAGGTCAACTACAAGGTTTATCAACCAGGGAAAAGGAAGCCCGAACAGGTTTACCATATAAACCTGTTAAAACCCTGGAAGGATAGAATGGCGTTAACTGCGAGGCCTCTCCCAGTAACGCCTACGGGTACTGAGTCCCCTCTCATCCCTGAGGTCACGATTCCAGACACCCTCTCATATTCCCAAAAACAGGACACTAGAGAATTCCTGATAAGGAATAGAGAGAAGTTTTCAGAGTTACCTGGCACGACTTCAGCAGTTCAGCATGATATTGTTACTGAACCTGGGGTACGTGTCAAGCTCAAACCTTACCGAATTCCTGAAGCAAGGAGAAAGGACATCAGCAAGGAAGTTAAAAAAATGTTGGAGCTGGATGTCATTGAGGAATCCAATAGTGACTGGTCTAGCCCCATCGTGTTAGTCCCAAAACCGGATGGCACGTGGAGGTTCTGTAACGACTTCAGGAAACTTAATGCAGTGACAAAGTTTGACACATACCCAATGCCCAGAGTAGACGAACTTATAGACCGACTTGGCAAGGCTCGCTATCTTACCACTTTGGACTTGACAAAAGGGTATTGGCAAATACCCCTAACTGGTAGCGCCAAAGAGAAGACTGCGTTCGTGACCCCAGACGGTTCCTTTCAATATAAAAAAATGCCTTTTGGGTTGCAAAATGCCCCCGCGACATTTCAGAGGGCCTTGGACAGGACCCTAAAACCCCACCGACGATATGCAGCAGCCTATCTAGATGACATAGTGGTACATAGTACCGATTGGGAGTCTCACTTGCCTCGTGTCCAGGCTGTTCTTGATTCCCTCTTCAAAGAAGGTTTTACGGCAAATCCAAAAAAATGTGCCATTGGTCTAGAGGAAGCCAAGTATTTGGGCTACACTATTGGCCGTGGTGTCATAAAACCACAAGTGAGTAAAATAGCAGCCATCCAGGAATGGCCACGCCCTGCAAACAAAAAGCAGGTCAGGGCCTTTCTTGGTATTGCGGGGTATTATAGAAGATTTATCCCAAATTTTGCAACTATAGCTGCCCCTCTGACAGACCTTACGAAAGGGAAAGACTCTGTAATGGTGAAATGGTCCCCAGTAGCAGAGGAGT
>JAQSEC010001093.1:0-13629 GCA_028564925.1 Lithobates sylvaticus | reverse complement strand
AATATCCCCCAAAAACTTAAAATTTGGGTTAAAAAATTGATGTCTGGTGGGGGCAAAAAGCCTTCATAAAATCTCAAAGGGCTCCAGTGTTGCCTTCCTATTTTGTTTACTTGTTTAAACAGAATAAATGGTAATTTAATTTCAACCAAATAATGATATACGTGTTTGTAATTGAAGAGAGAGAGAGAGAGATGTATATATATATTTATTTTATAGGAGAGAGATATATATATATATATATTTATATATATATTTATTATAGACACACATATATATATATATATATATATAGAACACATATATTATTATATATATTATATATATATTTATATATATATAATATTATATATAGATTTATAGTTTATATATATGTGTGTGTGTCTATTTATATATATATATTTTATATATATATGTGTGTGTGTGTATATCTCCTCTCTCTCTCTTCTCTCTCTCTATACATATATATATATATATATATATATATTTATATATGTGTGTCTTATACTACATATATATTTATAAATTCTCTCTCTCTCTCTCTCTTCTCTCTCTATATATATTATATATATATATATATATTATTTAGAGAAATATTTTTCGTAGAAGTGTCGGCCATGTAGCAGATAGTCTCAAAAGGTGTTAAAAGACTTGCAAAATGTTTTGTCTCTGCGGGCTCATGATGTAGTCATGTATTTGGTCGGTATGACCAGTGGTCTAAGGAATGGGGTGCCTAATTCTTCTTGCATGCTTGAAATTGGTTTAACTTTTTCATTTGCAAGACAGTGTACAAGCTAGTAGATGGCGAGTTTCTATACACAAAATGTCGAGCTAGTGCTTGCATGCTAGGTGGAAAGTCAGGATTTACCATTATTGGCATTAACGGACTAGGGGATGTGGTCATGCCGTTACTTGGATCACTGTCTGTAAGGTTTTAAGGGTTCGTCCCTATAAGCGGATGTTGCTTTAGTCGTGTGGGGCAATGATCCCATGGGATCCATGGTGCATGTGACACTGGTACAGTGTCCACGCTGCTTTCTAATGCTACCCAATCTTTATTATTCGCATGACAGGTCCAGTCTATGATTCTGGTGAGGTGCGTAGCCAGGAAATAATTTTTAAAATTTGGGAATCCCATTCCCCCGTTGTGCTGGTCTCTGGTGAGTAGTGCTAAATTTATACGTGGATTTTTGGACGCCCATAAAAAGTTTCTAAGTAAGGCATTTAACGAGCGGAAGAAATTTGCGGGTATTAGGATAGGTAGGTTTTGGAAGTAGTACAATATTCTAGGCAGGATCGTCATCTTAATAATGGCTGCTCTGCCAAACCAGGAGAAATGTTTAAGCGACCATCTCTCAAGATCCTTCTTTATATTTTGTATTCGCGGTAGGAAGTTTTGTGTGTAATATCGAGTCTAAGCTAGGAGTCAAATGGATTCCTAAGTATTTAAGTGAGCGGGGTTCCCATCTAAACTTGAAGTTTTTGTTGCGTGCGTTTGTGCGTGTTCTCTCGTAGTGTTAAGTTCAGAGCTTCTGATTTTTTGTAGTTGATCTTGAAATTCGATACATAACTGTAGTGCTTAAACATGTTGCTAAAGTTGGGCATAGTCACATGTGGCTGGGATAGGAAAAATAACAGGTCGTCGGCGTAGGCCGCGCATTTGTAGGTTTTGTTTCCTACGTGGAAGCCGTGTACAGAGGTGACGTATTAACCATAAGTATCAATGGTTCTAGTGTGAGTATAAAACAGCAGGGGTGAAAGGGGGCACCCCTGCCTTGTCCCGTTATGCATCATCACCTTTTCTGATCATGTCCCATTGACTTTAATTTGTGCTGTCGGGTTGTTATATATAATCTTAATCTATGATAACATGTGATCTTTCAGTCCTATATGGGAGCATGTGGCAAATAAGAAGTCCACGACACGCGGTCTTCTCCGCATCTGTTGAGGGGAGCATGCCTTTCGAGATCTCCTGTTTGGGCCTTGTGTATAAGATTTAGTGCTTTCGTCACGTTGTCTTTTGCTTCTCTGCCTGGCATGAAGCCTACTTGTTCAGGTCCTATGAGTTTGTGTAATAAAGGTCGTAGTCTGTTCACTAGAATTTTAGTGTATAGTTTCAGGTCAACATTTAATAGTGATATCGGTCTATAACTGGCACAGTCAAGGGGGTCTTTGTTGGGTTTGGGTAGTACTGTAACATGGGCTCTCAAGAAATCCTCCTGTATCTCTTGTGGGTCCTTGAAGTGGTTGAATGTCTTCATATATGTGGGGTCAGTAAGTCAGAAAAGGTTTTGTAGTAATGGGCTGTCAAACCGTCAGGTCCGGGGGCTCTTTCCTACTTTTAGTGATTTAATAGCTGCAGTAAGTTCTGAGTGTGTTATCGGCTCTTCTAGTGATAGGGAATCTTCTTCGCTAAGGGTAGGGAGGCCACTGTCAGTGAGGAACTTATGAATAAGTTCAGTTTTTCGTCCCTGATAAGTCACTGGGTTTATGCGTGCCTGGCAAATTGTATAGGCTGGTTTAGTATTTTCGAAATCTGTGTGCAATCTTTGTTGTATCTTGTGTAATTTGATTAGTACTAGTTTTAATTGCGGCAATATTCGTTGATAGTAGTGTGTCTTTGAGGGCTTTTGCTCGAAATTTTCCTGTCTTGTCACTGTGTTCGTAGAAGAAACCCCTTCTGTAAGAAGAGAATTCTCTGGGCTTTAAGATTCAAGATGCTTTGCAAATTTTTCCTTAATTCCAGTAGGGTCGTAGCTGTGTCTATCGCTAAGGATTGCTTGCGTTTTCCTTTCTAATGTGCTTATGGCCTGTATAAGGTCATTGACTTCTTTTTCCTGTGCTCTCTTTTTTTCTCTGCGCCTATCCGCAGGAAGTCCACCCGGACTTGACGCATTATGGGCTGCCCAAACTGTTAGAGGTGACAACTCGTCTGTAGCATTTTCTTTAAAGTACAATTTTATTATTTCTGCTATCTTACTTGTATTAGCATTGTCAGTGAGCAATGAGGGGTTCAACCTCCATGAATGGGAGCCACATTTTTTGTGTATTTTTTTTAAATTGTAAAGATATGGGTGTGTGGTCCGAGAGGGTCTTCACACCGATTTTTGGCAGATTTTCACAAGGGGTATGTCACTTTGGGAAATGAATACGTAGTCTATACGTGTAAGTTTACTGTGTAGAGCTGAGAAGTATGTATAGTCCCTGCCCGCGGGATTGGTTAAGCGCCAAGTGTCTATTAGGGTAAGTGAAGCTAAAAGTGATTTGATTTTACGCAATTTGCTGTATGGTAGGCTAGATTTGCCATCAGATGTGTCTGTCAAGGGGTCCAATGCAGGTTGAAATCGCCCCCTAGCACGACACAGCCAGATGCAAAGCTCTTCAGCTCATCAATCAGATGGTGGCAAAAGGTGACTTGTGCAGTATTAGGGAAATAAACATTCGCTAATGTGATTGGCGTTCCTGCCCAATGCCCCTTAAGGAATATGTATCTTCCTTCAGTATCTGCTAATTGTTGGGTGATAGTAATGTCCGCATTTTTATGTAGTAAAATGGATACACCCTTTGATTTGTTTGTGGCATGGAAAGCCTGAGGATATTGTTTGTCATGTAATCTGGGTACTGTACCTGTTTTGAAATGGGTTTCATGGAGAAATACCACTGCCGACCTCGTCTTGTGGAGCTCCCTTAGTAACGAAATACGTTTCTCCGGTATGTTCAGGCCCCTGACGTTATGAGAAATCACAAAAGAATGGTTACCAAGTTCAGAGTAAGGCATGGCGAGTACAATAAATGTTATAATCTGTCTCTGCTGGGGAGAGAAAAAGACGGGAAAAGGACAGAAAAGTGCAGAAAAGAAGATTTTCCAGAAACTCTCAGGTGGAGTGTCACCTTAGAGAAGTATGCCGGTAAAGTATCCTCCTAATGGCCTCAGTTGTTCAGGAACTACCAATTCCCATCATGGCTAGTCATGTTGTGAATGTCAGCTTTTTACAATGCCTCATGGGGGTTGTGTAGTCTGCAACAGCTGGAGGGGTAGGTTTGTGGATTCCCTGTCCAATGTCTATACTAGGAGAGGGCAGAGGTGAATTCCTGCCTGGGTCAGGCCAAACAGGAATGCACTATGGTGCGTGGGGACGCACTACCAGAATGGTCTATTTACTGTATATTTAAATACTTGCGTGTAGGACAATCAGTCATAATAAGACTGGAGGGAAGCCTCCCGCAAACTCCAAATTTTTTAAATGAAAAAAATAGTATATACCATTCCAGCCAAAGAGGGTAGTACCTGAACAAAGATTTGAACATGAACATTATTTTTGTATTACGCGATGGGTCTCAACTAATGATCTAGGACTCAAATGAAGTTCTTCCTCTCTTTTTTTTTCTTGGAACAATTATTTAACAGCAGAGCGATATTAGCTAGTAAAACTATAGGAATAGAAATGTAGGGATTCCTCTTATGAAAGCTGTAGGAACCTTCTTTATGTACGGCTGTTCATTGCATCTAATGTGGCATTCCATATGATGGGTTAGATTTAACCTGGCCAGATACATTTTGCAAAACTCAGTGGGTGGCCCAAGGGGCTAGAACCCAATGTAAACCTTGCTAACTGGGCAAGAGAAGAACAACTTTGGCGTTTTTTGAGAAGCCATGTGGGGGAACAGCAAACGTGGAAAAATTTGCTCGGGTTTCAGATGAGCCCAAAAAATTGAATTTTTGGCCCTAAAAAGCAAAAACGTTTAGGGGTTTGGCTTTTTAAACTTTCACTGCGCATCACCTGAACACACCTTTCCCCACAGTAAAACATGGTGGGGGGCCCGGCATAAATTTTTTTTTGTGGATGCTTTTCTTTGGGTTTGGGGACATGGAAGCGGGTCAGAGTTGATAGGAAGATAGAGGGTTAAAATACAGGGCAATTTAAAAAAAAAACCCCACCTGCAAAAAAAGAGGGGGGGCATTAAAAAACTTAAGAACGGGGTTTTTCCGGGAGTTTAAAACCTTTTCCAAGGGCAAAAGGACAAGGGTTTTTTGGGAAAACCCCTACAAGGGAATGGGGTTTTCAAATCAAAGCAAAAAAATTAAAATGTTTTTTTAAAAGAAATGGCCCATTCAAAGTTCCAGAACCTTTTTAAAAAAACCAAACCCGGATTCCCCTGGTTTGGCCCCAACAAACTTTGAAAAAAGCTGTTTTCCCAGGGGGAAACCCGGGCCCCTAAAAAATTTTCCAATTTTTAAAAAAAAGCTTTTGAGGTTATTTTTTAAAGGACCCCACGCCAGGGTAACGGGATAAAACCCCGAAAAGTTTTGATTCCCCCGGGGAATTTTTCCAGGGGGGGGCCCCCTTGGGGGGTTTTGGAAAAGAAATTTCAAAAAGGGCCCCCTGGATTCATTTTCAAAAGGGGGGTTTCCCAATTGTCCCCCAATGGAAATACCTATTTTTTCCCCCCTTTAACGCGTGCCCCCAAATTTTTTTAATATTTCCAAAAAAGGGGGCCTTTTCCTTCCCCAACCCCCCACAACCCCACCGGGGCCCCTTTTTGGACTGCCCCAACCCCATCCCCCCAATTTTTTACTTCTAAAACCCCTTCTAAAAACCCTGGCAGGTAAAGGGTTCCCCCCAAATTTTTAGATCCCCGGGGAAAAAGCCCCAAAGGGTTTCCAGGGGGGGGGGGGTTTTTTTTTTCATTGGGGGGGAATTTTTTTCCCGGGGGGGGGTTTTTTCTTTTTGGGGGGTTTTTTTTCCTTTCCCCAGGCCTTTTTCTTTTTTTTTGGGGGGTTGTTCTTTTTTTTGGGGGCGGGGGAAAGGTTATTTTTTGGTTTCCCTTTTTCGGCCGGGGGGTTTTTTGGGGGTTTGGGGGGGGCCTGGGGGGCTTTTTTCTTCCCCATTTTTTTGGGGTTTAGTTTTTTTTTTAAAGGGGGGGTTTTTTTTTGTCCGGGATTTTTGGTTTTCCCTTTTTGGGCCTGGGGTTTTCCCTTTTTTAGGGCCTTGGGTTTTTTTTTCCCGGTTTTTTTGGGTTTTTTTCCCTTGGGGGGGGTTTTGGGCTTTGTCCCTTTTTTTGGCCCTGACTCCCCCCAAAAGGCTTTTTTCGCAGGAAGGGTTGGGTCCCTGCCCTTGGGTTTTAAAAAAACCCTCCTGAATTTTCCGGATTTCCCCCGTCCCCGGTTGGGGAAAAAGAAAAAGGCCTGTTTCCGGGGGGGTTTTTTTTGGTTTTCCCCTTTTTTTGGTTTTCCTTTTTTTTGGTTTTTTTTTTAAAAGGGGGGTTTTTGGGGTTTTTTGTGGGGGGGTTTTTTTCTTTTTGGAAATTTTTTTGGCAGGTTTTTTTTTCCAGGCCTTTTGGGGGGGGCCATTTTTTTTGTTTTGGGTTTTTGGGGGGAATCCCAATTTGGTGTTTTTTTTTTTTTTTGGGTTTTTTGGCCCTGGGTTTTTTTTCGGGGCCCCGGAATTGGGGGTTTGGGTTTTTGGTTTGGGGGGGGAAAAAATTTTTTTTTTTTTTTCCAACCCGGAAGGTGAGGGGGGGCGGGGGAAAATTTTTGGAATAAAAACCCTGACTCCCACCAAAATATAAGGCTCTTTCAGCGGGGCCAGGGTTTCCCAAGAAAAAAAAAACCTGCCCTTTTGGGATGAGATACCCCATTTTACCCAAAACCCTGACCTTGATTTTCCCTTCTCATTTTCTAGTACCACCCAAGTCCCCGGCCCCCTATTTGGAAAAAAGAGAAAAGTAAAACCGGGCCCAAGCTTAGGGAAAAATCAATGGATCTCAAAACAATTGAAAAGGGAAAAACTGTAAAAAATTTGTGAGGAGCATCCATAAATAAACCCACAGATTGTACAAAAAAGTATCACCCCAAGTGTCCCAAAACCCCAACATACTGTTCACCAGTTTCCCAGTGCCCCTATGGTGCATTGTAATGCTTGGCTTTTGATCTGAGACACTGGGTTGGCTCCTTTGGAATCTTTGGCTTTCCGTACATCCACCCAATTTCCAAATTTCCACGGCCCCCACCGCCCCAGTGTAATCATAGTAAACATTTTACGGGACCAAGACGTGATTTTTTTTATGGCCGTGTTTTTTTTCCCCCCTTTCCCATTGAATTGCTTGCTCCGTGCTGATCACGGGAAAATTTACATATAAAATTTTACAAATGGGGATTGCGGGTGATTTGTCACAATGAATGATTTCCATGGTAGGGGGCCCTTTAATTGTGTTAGTTAGGTATATTGTGGAAAATAAAAAGCTTTTGCATGATTTTTTAAATTTACATTGCATTATAAGTTAGAATAGAAAAGTTGGATTTGTACTTGTTTGGTTATCAATAAATATTGGGAAACCCTTTGGTTTGCCCACTGTGGAATTCCATTTTAAAAAAACCAAAGTGGGAAATTAAAATTACCCCAAAAAATAGGGCCCAGGGGGGTTTTAATAAAAGAAATTGTATCTCTCAGGAAAAGACTCTACGCACAGAAACCTTGCGGGGTTATGGGGGATTGTACTTTGTTTTCAAACACGCCCAAGAAATCCCAGGGGGGGCTGGACAAAAGTGAGCTTGGGCCAACACCAAAGGATCAAAAGGGGATTGGGGGCTTGTTTTTTAGTGTGTTGGCATCCTTTGCGGAGGATTCCAGCGGGTTTTGGCCCGAACCCTATGAAGAAAGCCGATTGGACAGGGAACCCCTTCAGGGGTTCAGTGAGGGTTCAAAGGGGTAGGTCTTAGTAAAGGGGTGAGCCGGGGTTCGATTCGAACTCAGGTTTGACTGAAAATCGGCCCCCCGCCTGTTTTGGGGAACCCAGAACTTTGTGGGGGCCCTTCGCGCCAAAATTTTGGGGTGCACGAACGGCCCCCAATGCAAATGCGGGCCCTTGCAGTGCATTGCTGGGTGATGATTGGGGCCCAAACATGCACTGTGACCCCCCCGCTTGGGGCCCAAACAGCGCCGGCCCCGGGCCCGGGGCCAAAATTTTTGCTCAAAGGGGGGTTAGTACCGCCCCACACTATATAAGGCCGTCAGCGTGGCGGCCTTGTGGGGAGGGTTTTGGTTTTGCGGGAGAGAGAGGATAGGCAGGGGGGCGGTCAGCTTTGCTTTGCTGGTTTTTTAAACCCAGCGTGTTACAGTGGGTTTTTATTTTGCCCCCCGGGACAATATACACCCGGAAAATAAACCCCTTTTTGCTGGGGGGTTCTGTTGTGCAACACAGGCATCTGGGAGATTTTCAGTGGGTTTTTAGGGGCCCCCTGCACAGTATTACACTTGAAGTAACCCCCTTTTTGCTGGTGTTGTTCTGTAGTTTTGGTGTGCCCAAAACCCGGTTTTGCAGCATTTTCAGGGGGGTAGGTGCCCCCTGCCAGTATTTTTACCTGAAGCCACCCCTTTTTTGCTGGTGGTTGGGTTTTGTTTTTTGTTGTACAATAACCCGGCTCTGCAGGGATTTTTTAGTTGGTGTTGGTGGGCTTGCACAGTACCCCCTGAAAGCTAAAACCCCTTTTTGCTGGTGTTTTTTTCTGTAGTTTTGTTGTTTCAAAACAGGGTCTGCAAACATTTTTGTTTGGGGGGTAGGGGGCCCCCGGGACAAAATACACCTGAAAACTACCCCTTATTTGGGGGTGGTTTGTTCTGGGTTTTTGTTTTGGAAAAAAAGGCAACGCCCGCATTTTTTAGTGGGTGTAGGTGCCCCCCTGCAGGTATACACCCGAAGTACCCCCTTTTTGTGGTGTTGTTTGTAGTTCTGTTTTGCAAACCCCCAGGCATCTGCGCATTTTCGTGGGTGTGGGGCCCCCTTTCACAGATAAACCCGAAGCTACCCCTTTTGGGTGTTGTTCTGGAGTTTCCCGTTTTGTTTAAAAAAGGCTCTGGGCTTTTCGTGGGTGTAGGGGGCCTTTCCCGCACAGTTAAAAACCCGAAGTACCCCCTTTTTGCTGGGTTTTTTCTGTTTTGCAACACAGGTTTTGCCCGCAGGTTTTATGGGGTGTTTGGTGCATCCCTGCACAGTAAACCCGAAGCTACCCCCTTTTTTCTGGTTTTTCCAAACTCCCGCAGGCCAAATTTGTTTTGTTGGAAGGCCCAAAAAGGAGAGGCAGGGCAGTCAAAGCTAATAAAAGAGGGAAAAGGCTCTGTGCTAGAGGCAAAAAGTGCTGGTCTTTGGGCACGGTGCATGTCATCAGCCTGGGCCCCTTGGGGGCACGCTTTTTCCTTATTTTTGGCGTGGACGGGGTTGAAACCCCATCTGTCGGGAAAATTGGGGGGGGATTGGGCCAAGCCCCCCCTCATCCTCTCTCCCCAGGCTCCGGGTACTGGCCAAAACAGCTGCAAAAAGGGCCTTTCCCTGTCTTAATGTCATCAGTACTCCTTCCCCAGGGGGCCCCCTGTCTTCCTGAGGAGCCCCCCAAAATGTTTGACCCAATGTTGGGTACATGTCCAGGGGTTTCCCAGCGGGTTTTAAGGGGGCCCGATGATGATACCCAGTAAAAGGGGAAAGGGAATAAACGGGAGGGGTTTCTCCCAAAGGGCAGCAATCTGGCGTCATGTTCCAAAGCTGCACATTTCTGCCAGGTTTGCCCCCGTGATGTGAGGGAGGGGATGATTTGGGGGACTGACTCCACGTGGGTTTCCTGTAGGATAAAAGGAAGGAGGAGGAGGCAATCTCCCAAATTAAACTTAAGGGCAGCAAAGCTGGGCCCCTGCAATTTTTCCAAAAATTTTTTTGGTGGGGCCTTTTTTGAAAAAAGGGGCAGCAGGGTCGCAAACCCCTATATTTACAAATATTTTCTGCGTGGCAGCAGAAAAGGGAAATGTTTCCCTGCCTTGCTGGAAAAGGGCGGTTAGCGGTAAGTTTCATATTACCCCTGACTATGGTCCAGCAGGCATGGATAGGGGGGTTTTCCTATCTTTTACGGCCATTTTGGGTCACCTTTTGGCAGATGGGAAAAGGGTTTTCAGGACAAAGGTTTGGGAGTTGTGTTGGAGGTTGTTCGCCCCCCTTGGAAACCCGCGGTGCTCCGTAGGCGATCAAGGGGCTACCCCAAGTACGCAGGCCAAAAAGATGCCATTTCCGTTTCTTGCCTGGTGTGTTTGGGGGCAGGAGACAAAACTGGGGAGAGGTTCTGTCGCTCTGCAGGGGC
The DNA here is from genome assembly GCA_028564925.1 of Lithobates sylvaticus. Taxonomy (NCBI): domain Eukaryota; kingdom Metazoa; phylum Chordata; class Amphibia; order Anura; family Ranidae; genus Lithobates; species Lithobates sylvaticus. Next base: position 3,509 of record JAQSEC010001093.1, on the reverse strand, counting down.
AGGCCGAAAAGGAGGTTGACGCCCCCCAGTTAAGCCAAAGGAAAAGGTGGTTTGCGACCCAAAGGCACCCCCCTCCTTTGCCCTTCGACAGGGAAAAACTGACCCCGTTTCCCCCGTTTTGGGTCACATCCCCCAAACTGGTGGGGGCAGCAGTTCTTGGGCAGGTAACCCCGGGTTAAAGGATGTCCTGGGGGGGGGAAGGGAAAGTCTTTTAGTTTCCGCCGATATTTAATGGCTTTGGGCGGCTGGCTGAGCTGCCAAAAAGGGGTTTAAACCCGCCAAGAAAAACCCCCTTATATGTGACATGCCCACCCGGTGGAACTCAAGTTGGGGCCGCGCCGCGGTGCAAAACGCAGAAAGGGCCATCAATGAGTACCTGTGCGGGGCTACGGCACAGGCAGGGTCAGGGGGGGCTGGGTTTTTTTTTACCCGCCAGTTTGGGGGATGATAGGGATGCATTTCACTGTCCCCTCACCCCTTTGAGGAGGGGCCCCGAGGATGGTGAAACAAAGGAAAAGGGGATTTCATTTAGTGCCCCTTTACCTCTTTTTTCCACCTGTTGGAAACATACGCTGCATGGAAAATGGCAGGGCACTTGAGGGAAAAACAGAGGCAGGAAGAGGAGGACTTCCTTGGCTTTTCAAGGCCCCCCTTTCCGACAGTGTTCCCTTTTGGTTTCCCCACTTCAAAAGTTAAAGGGGGCGAGGGGAGGAGTAGGAGGGGAAATTTTTCGCATGGGGGTTTGGGGCCTGGCACTCAGCATCAGCAGCAGCAGTCTTTTAGGGAGGATTTTCAGTCCCCAAAAAAAACTGGTGGACTTGTTCGTGGTGGGATGAGGGTGGCGCGGATTTAAGTCGTCCTTTTGTGGGCCGAGGGGCTCCCCGGGCCCAATGCCTCAACTAAAATTTGCTGCACCCGGGCCCCCCTGAAACTGCAAAGCCCGCGGAAGGGGTCCTCGTTTTTTCGGAACAAGGAGAGGGACCATTTTGGCTGGACTCTCTTGATTACGGTAAAAAGGGGAATGTTGGGACCTTATCTTTCCGTCGCAGAGGGAGCAGAGGGTGAGACATTCCGGGAGGCCTTGCAGAAAGGTCTTTGCAAAAAGTTCCCAGAGACTGGGAGGTTACAAAAAACCGGGCCTGGGAAAAATGGGTTGTGAGGCTTCGGGTTTGTAAAAAGAAGGGGGCGGTGGAGGAAGGTGGCCGTCTGACCCATGCGTTGGACAATTTTTTGGGCCGCAGCCCCCAAAGGGTTTTTTTTCGGTTCCAAACAACCCTAGCCGCGTTTGATTTTCATGGTGCAGGGAATTTCCTAGGGGGAAAGGGTTTGACTTGGACACCTTTCCCACCCCAAAAAAAATTTTGGGTTTTGGGTCTTAAGGAAAGGATCACCCAGGCTTGCACAAATATGCTAATTTTAAACTACTGGCCTGTCCTGCATCCAGCGTTCTTTCGGAACGCCCCCTTTTAGTGCTGCTGGAGGCTTTTTCCCGATTCCCGGGGGGCCTGTCCACCCACTCGGTTAATCGAACGACCTTCTTTAAAAATGAAACAGGGCTTGGTCACCACCAGTACCCAAGGGACCCCGAAGCTGATGTAAAACCCAAAAATTTTTTTTGAAATGTCAAATACCCCTTTAAGACCCGCCTATGCTGATGCTGAGTGAAGTCCTGTTATGGTTTTATGGGCCCATCCCTTCCTCCCCAATGACCGGGTGATAGTTTGGAAAAAACATTTTTGGTTCCTGTTTAAAAAGGGGGATGTAATTACCAAAATTTTTTTGCAATACTTTTTCAGCGGGCTCAAATTTCCCTTTACTCCAACTAGAAATATCTGGGGGAGGTTTCAGGTCGGGCAAACCGCACCAGTGCCTAAGGCCCCCTTTTTTTTAGCCCCTGTTTAAAAGGGGGGATGTAATTACAATTTTTGATGCAATGTTTTGCAGCAGGGCTTTATTCCTGCACTCCCAAAAAGAGTAAATTTTGGGAAAAGGTTGCAGGGGTCTTGGCACCGCACCCGTGCCCAAGGGGCCCCAAATTTTTTAGGGCCTGTTTAAAAAGGGGCATGTTTAATTTTCAAATTTTTTATGAATACTTTTCAGCAGGGGCCCATTCCGCGCCCAACTAGAGTATATGTGAGGGGTTGGGAGTGTTGTGGGGCACCAGTTTCCCAAACCCCAAATTTTTTAGCCCTGTTTTTTTAACAGGTCATGTAAGTTTCAATTTTGATTAAAAATTTCAAAGCGGGCCCGTTCCAGTTTCCCCCCGGGGGGGGTAACTGTTTAGGACCAGCACCACCACCAAAGGCCCCAAATTTTTCCTTTTTCCCTGTTCAACAATGGTAGTAATTTTCAAATTTTTGGTAAATGGTTCACAGCAGGGCACTCCGGGGCCCCCCAAAAGTCCCCTTTGAGGACTACAGTTTTTTAACTTGTGGCAAAACCAACCCTTAGGGTCAAATTTCTGCAGGATATAGGGCAGGCCCCCCATTTCAAACACCCAAAATTTCAAAAATCCCTACTTGCAAACAGAAGGGACAAAAAGGAAATGAGATGAAAAAAAAACCCGGGCGGCCCCAAAAAATTAAAAATTATAATTTTTTAAAACCCTTTTCCCCCTTTTCCCAAAAAAACTTAAAAAAAAGGGTTTTTTTGATGGGGCTCACTTTAAAATGTACCCGTTCAAAAATTTCAAACAGATTTACTTAACACAACAATCCTCACAGTCCCTGTTTTTATTTGCCCCGCCTTTATATTTCCCGTTTGGTATATTTGGCCCCCCCGCCCTTTTTTTTTTTTTGGGTACGGGGTTTTTTTCCTTAATATCCGTAAAAAGACCCCAAAGGGGGGGTAATGAGCAGGGGGGGGCTTCCATGCCATTTTTTGCAAAGATTTTATCCTATTGCCGGAAAACCCGGGCATTCATTAAAAAACCCCAAAGAAATTTTAAATTCCTTTTTTTCTGTTAAATGTAATTTTGTGCAGGGACGGGTTCCCAAACATGGCAAAAAAAATGCCACTTCACAGGCATACTATAAAACAAAACCCCCCGGGGACGATTTAAAGGAATATTTCACCTTTTTTTTTTTCTTAATGTCAAATTTAAAAACGGGCTCCCGAAAAAAACGGGAGTTTTTTAAAAAAAAAATTTGCCCTGTCCGTGTCCCCTGGGGAAGGGGGCCATGTCCCCAACCCTTTTTTTGGGCAATATCTTGCATTTTTGCCCTTTTAAAAATTTGCATTTTTTTTTTTTGCGTTCGAGTTTTCCCTAGACTTTAAAGGGGGGTTTTAAATTTTGCGCAAAAATTTTGGTCCCTTCAAAAAGGTTTTTTGGTGCGAAACCCAAAGGGGGGGGGGGGGGGTGGGGATTTGCTGGTCATCCCTAGTCCCCTTTGCATACTTGTGTATGATAAAAAAGGGGAATCCTAAAATTTTTAAATTTTCCTTTTTTCTCGATAAAGAACTTAAAGTAGAGCCCCAAACTATATCTGAGCACCACCCAAAACCAAAAA
>JAQSEC010003341.1:0-12709 GCA_028564925.1 Lithobates sylvaticus | reverse complement strand
ATGTAGCACCCTCCTCATTTAGGTAGGTGCTAGAATAGGATTTTCTGGGTTTAAAGTTTTCAGTGTAGGCAAATTTAGCCAGGCCTGTGCTTTAGGCTGGGCCTGGTTGTTTTGATTTGAGAATGGGAGTGTTTAGTGTAGTGGTGGGTCTGACCACCTGTGCTCTGACTCAGAGGAGCCTCCCCTGCTTTCAGGAAGATTGTTCTGAAACAGAGGTTGGACCTGAATTTTGAGTAGCAGGCAGCTCATGTGAGGAGCTCTGGCCAATCTCAATTCGGTATTGCCGGGGGGCAGGCCTCCCATATAAGCTGGGGTCACATGCTGCCTGGGAGGTTCTGATGGTGCAGGAGAAAAGGACAATGGAGTTTTAGGTAGCTGCCGCAGGGCATCCCCACGTGGGGGGCGTGCCAAGCACGGAGGAGGGCTGGAGGAGCTGCTAGGATGTATTCCTGGATAAAGATCTTCACCATGGAGTTGGTGTTAAGCTGCTGTGACCGGGAACACAGGATTTGCACTTTGGAGAAGGTCGGTGAAGGAGAAGCAACAGTAGGACTGATGAGAGTAGAACAAAGTTCTGTGACTGGGGAACACAGAACTTTCCCTTTGGAGAAGGTCAGTGTGAAAGAAGCAAGAGAAGAATTGTTGAGAGTAGTGCAGAATGCTGTGGCCGGGGAACGCAGCGTTTGCAGTTATGGACTGGCTGGGAACAGTAGTACACTTATTACCGTGTGCTAGGCTGTCGGGGAGAGGTACCGAGTATCTCTGGCCTGGTAAAGCACCTTGGTAATACCTTCCAAAAGACTGTGTGGCTACCAAATTCACTGAGCCACCGGGGAGAGGTATTGCATGCCTCTGGCTTATTGATTTGCTAAAGCCACACCATTCAGAGACTTTACTATAGTAACAAAGTACAGCCAGCAAGCTGGAGTTATTCAGAGTGATCCCTTATTGTCTTACTGGAAGTGAAGCAACAGGAATCTAACAGTTTTGCAGTAGAGAATTTGTACAAGGAGTGATAATCTGCAGGAGTGAGTGCCGAGGAGGAGGAACAATAGTCTGCAGAGGAGATATGCAGAGGAAATAGATTGTGAATGTTAGAGGTGCATCATTTCAAGGCTAAAGCTGCTAATCAATGTCTTACTCATGTGATGACAATACAATAAGTGCTATGGGCATCCCATAACTTCCTTTACCCCAACCAAGTTGTATCCCGCAATAAACGCAACAAAACTACGCAAATGACTGCTCATTGTCTCAGAGGTGATAGATGGGGGTCTGGCAGCAGGGTGATTTGGTGGATGTTAGTAACTAAAACCGAGTTGGAGGTCCTAAAAACCGGGAAGGAGGCTAGACTTCAGCCTGAGTCACTAATGACTGAGAGCCGCCCTTTGGAACAGACGTGGGGATTGGACCAAAGCTGGAAATGTTGATCACGAACGTAATACGGGCTGTCAGCCATGAGCAAACTCAGACAATTTTTCCTGTTTCTAAAATAAATACCCAATAATTATGTCATAATGATATAGATAGGCGCCTTACCTAACGAGATCTTCCATTACCACCCAAACACCTCTCATCCATGCAAGTCATCCAAAACTAGATTCTGCATAGCAATCAATCCATCACCTTTCCCGGCCTAGCTGCTTCCCATCTAAGACCCATATAAGAGCCATCACAAGTAAGTATTCTTACAGCCTCATCTCACCATGGTCAGTCAGCATCACTTGCCTCTGTCCCAGCTCAGTGAACTCCTTAATTCAAAACCATTCGAAAAAGCCACACCCTCAAAGTTTTTTGCCTCCAACAACGCAAAACCCCCTCCCACGAAGGTTGTGACCTCATCTCATTCACACAGGATGTGAATGACCATATAAGGACATACAATACAAATTCAATACAATACAATGTTGTTACAATACAGGGACAATTGTTTTCCTTCAAAAGAACCAATCACAGAATACATTCAAACAGACTAGCAGTGATGTACAAACCGTCTAACTGCTTTCAATGACAACGAACGATATAAAGCCATGGCTCAGTGGGCCATAATATTTATATCGTTATGCTAAAGTTCCAATGTACACAGAGATGTTCGCTTGAAGTTATCAATGCAGTCACCGGGAAGTGGCCAGTCTCCCGGTGAGGCACAAATGAACTTCCTTAAACCAGCAAACACGTCTGTAGTGTCCACAGGAAGATTTCCGCAGCCAATGGTCTTCCGCCAACGTCTTTATGTGCGAATACGCTCACATGAGCGCATTACAACAAAACCGATACTGGGGGGCATCTGACAACATACATTAATAAAATTTTCCATGACAAATGGTCTGACGTATCTGACCAGTTCTCAAGGAAACCTCGCAATCAAGAGATTAGGGCCGAGAGTGAAACCCAAAATAATGATGATTTTCTTTTGGCCCGACCTACCAGTTTGTGGGCAGTCAGGGGATGTTGGCTCAGCACCCACCCTGAGAGAGATATAAACTAAATGAATTATCCCCTGACCCCCCTGCAGTTACCCAAGATCCAATGGAGTACTTGGCAAAGGTGTCAAATAAGCAAGGACTGTTTTTGACCCGAAGGTTAACCTAGCAGTGAAATTACATTTGCGCCATGTACCATGCTATGCCAGCGGGCAGGTCTGATGGAAGTAGCTTCAAAGCATTGGTAATATCAGCTAGGATAGCCAATACACCCCTAACTGTAGAAAGTTCTGAAATGCCAGAACCACAGTCGAGTACTTTGATCAAAATACTTCTGCAGGAAATAGGGCAGCCAAAATGTAAACAAACTATATCAGAAACTTGCCACTGGAAACCCCGGAGGGCCAACCCTCCACCTTCAGAATGATGGTAAAATAACCAGACCAAGCACCCCTTGGAAATTACTGTCTGCAGTAACTTAGCAACAATGAAAACATGACTGTCTGCTGAAGCAAAGATACTACATACGAAAGACTGATGAGAAAGTGATGAGGCCCGCATGAAGGCCTACTGAAAAATTCCTCCAGCAGGGGCTGACTGAAGACCGGGGATAGGAGATTCCTACACAGCCCCTATCAAATAAACATTACTTGGCTCAGACATATTGAACCAGAAGGCTTGACAAGACCGGTGGACTAAGGGGAATGCAGACCTTGCCTGCAGAAATGTAGAAAGAGCGGTAGCCGGGGGTTCGCTGACACCCGCCTTAAACTGAGCGAGCTTCGATCACCTCCATCCTGTCTTGCAGCCGTAACAGGCCATGGAGAGCATATTTAGCCAAAATGAATCTGAGTTAAAGAATAATGCCCAGAACATGTTCCATGCTGGTGGTTGGGAGTAGCTGGGACGGAATTGGAAATAACAATCCAAAGCGTTCTGCCTTCCAGGCTGAGGCCAGGAAAGGAAAACCACTGTAACGAAGCTCCGCTGTGAGCTTAAAGCGGTGTTCCGGCCAAAATTATACTTTTTAAATAAAAATACCCCTATACTACACAAGCTTAATGTATTCTAGTAAAGTTTAGTCTGTAAACTAAGGTCTGTTTTGTTAGTTTTTAGCAGTAGTTTGTTATTTTATAAACTTGCAGCAGGCCGTGGCCATCTTAAGTGTGGGCATCTGAAGCCAGACTGTATTTCTTCTTGGATCTCATCCTTGCAGATCTCGCACATGCTCAGTGCAGCATAAGCAGTGTAATAGGTTTCAGGTCAGGTTTCCATAGCAACGGCAGTTTGAGAGGAAGTTGCTGCCCCTTCCCAGGAGGCATTGCAAACAGGAAATGATGCGATGGGCCGCGGCCAGGGAGGAGGAAGTGAAAAATGAATACAGCAGATATACAGTCTGTGCTGAAAAAAAAATAAAAAAAATATACAATTTGTTTACAGTGCACAGTTTAGTGAGGGATGCTGAAGAGTTGTAAAAGTGGGTGGAACTCCACTTTAAGTATAGACCAACTCCTTAATGACAGGGTGCTACCATGCTCTGAAGCCCCAAGTGGGGTTGAAGGGATGAATGCGAATTAGTCGCTTCTGAAACGTGCGGCATGCCCAACCTAAGGAAACACAAACTAGAGAAAGTGACAGACAACCAGACATGAGAGCAACACCCCTCTGTGCCTACCTAAGTATGAGGACTTAAGCAGTAATGACAAGACCACAGTGGGTGCATGAACCTGATGATGACCTCTACCCTAGTGAATGTAATAAGTGAGCCTGAGTAACCTGCAGCGCAAAGACAGGTAATTAAAGATTGTGGTCAACAATCATTTAAAAGTTAAACCTCAGCCTGTATGAATCTGTAGACATGACAGATCCCGAGATGTGAGCCCTAGCTAACTAAACCCAGGTATACAAAGAAACTTGAACGAAAGGTACGATGAGAGATGGAAAACAAATGAAAATAAAATGGCTACTGGTGTCTATGCCGTAACTGCATGGCACCGATATGCTATGACAGAAACCGATATGACAGAAACGCCATATGACAGAAACGCTATGACATGTATCGCAATAAATTACCGTGACAGTGGAGCTGAGTCACCAACCAGCCCCCCCCCCCCCCCTATTATTGTTATCCTTCCAGCCTAAAAACATTTGGCAATCAGACCTCACAACTTGCAGAGATGACAGATGTAAGTATAATACGCATACAGTATACCGAGTAGTATACATGGTGTGTAGTTCCATATAGATGGGGACACAAGTTTAGCTCATAAAGCAACAGCCTCATCTCACAAGAGTTGGTTCTTCTGAATATGCACTATTTTTTTTTAATTGAGCACACAACCAATGCACCTTCAAATGGAGGTTATGTGGACTGCCCACTGAGGTGTAAAAAACAGATAAATCTTTCAGTTTCACTCCACCCACACAGCCTATTCCAGGAGAGTCAGCACACTTATTTCACAAAATGTTTCCTTTCAGTTGCTACAATTCCTGATTGATGACCAGGGAAGGTACATTTTCTTGTTATGTAAATTAGCAGACTTGACATGTATTATTGCTAATGTATACGTCCCTCCACCCTTCTCTTTTGATAGTCTGAACTGTTTAGCACAATTTAGCACCCCACTCCAACACCCCTGTTTGGGTGCTGGGTGACTACAATGTAATGGATAAACAAATGGACACATTTAAATCTGGAACTAGCGGTAGTCCCACACCAGTTGGCCCTACCCCTTTGCTAGATTCCTTGTAGAACTTGGCCTAAGAGATGTGTGGAGGGACCTAAATCCCAGGGTCCAATGTAATTCCTGTTACGCAGTATCGTATAAATGCCTCTCACGAATTGATTTATGTCTGGGAAACAACCTGGCGCACTCACTCACTACTTCTGTGATGTATGCGCCACGTAACATATGAGACCACTCTCTCCTATGCGCTAAGGTCAATACTACCCCCAGTCCCAGGTGCATACTATGGAAGGTAAATCCTTTTTGGTTCACTATTTCCCCAGAGTCTGACCCATCCCCCAAAGCCCTGATTGAGTTTTTGAGTTTTAACCGGGGCTCGGCAGGGTCTGCAGTAATTTGGGATGCTCTGAAGGCCCACTTAAGGGTTTTAATTATTACGCAGATCACCTCCATCAAAATTAAAACGAAAGAATGGGAGAACTTAGTGATGAGCGAAGCTGCCAAAGCTGAGGAGAGGTATATCTCTGCCCCCAGTCCTGAATCAGAACGTAAATGGCAAGGAGCACAGGCCCTGTATCAACAGGTTTCCATTACTGCAGCGGAAAACAATGTTTCTTTCTCCAGCAAAAATATTTTCATGAAGGGGAAAACACAGGCCATTTACTTGCCATGATAGCTAGGGCTCAACAGGGCATTAAACATATTGATGCCATACAGAACACAGCAGGTGACATGGTTACTAATCAGACTCGTGTCCCTGAGGTGTTCTTGGATTTCTTTAAGGTACACCCCACAAAAGAGGAGCTGGACCGATTTTTGGACCAGTGCTCTATCCCCCAGTTATCACAACAGGGCTGCGCTGCCCTTAATAAACCAATAACTTTAGAGGAACTTACTTTAGGTGGTGAACAACAAATCAGCGGGATCTGATGGTCTGCCCACAGAAACATATGGGAAATAATATGGTAACAGGTTTTTGCAAGGCACACATAATAAAATATAGCTTACAGCCGCATCTTTGTTCTGTACTTTTCTATATAAAGCTTTTGTGGTGAATAAGCTGTCTGGGTCACCCTTCCTGTGTATTGAGACATGGAATGGGGAAGCAGGACGCATGACCAAGTACCACATAGCTACATTTCTGAGCTGCCCAGCTATACACTCCCACCCCCTTACCTTTCCCAGTAACGGAGAACACACCATGCTGGAGTGTAAAATAGGCCGTAGCAGCCCCTTTATTAAATAACAATATATATAAATAACTTTATAAAAAACTTTTATAAACAAATAAACAAACAAATAAACAATATCAGAAACACGTGACGTAGGCCTATAGCAGGACATTACCCCCCCACCCAAATTACCATAAACAACAACTCGTGCACTGCGGTCATCTCAACTGTAACTAGGCCTCAAGCTGACCTACTAGCTCAGAGACAAAACTATTCCCGCAGTGCAGTCATCCACCATAGTCCCTACATCACTTGTAAGGAATATACCAAACGGGCCCATATCTCCAATGGGTCCCGCATCAAGTTTTCTGTGGGGAGGGGGTTTCTTCTCTATGCCTACGTCACCCAACATCCGCCACCGCAAACAAGGTTAACACCTTAACCTTGAGCGCACCTCCACACCCTAAGTGCTCGCTCAATCCCGTCCTGAATACCGATGGCCCACATATCTGTGCCCACTGGGTTCAAGTGAACTCCGTCAGCCCTCAGATAGCGCCAAGTGTCGACCTCTAGTTCCCTATGCCTGATGGCCAACCCCCCATATTTGATAAAGAACCTGCTGACCTCCTGGTTAACCTTTTTCCTAGTTAAGTAAATCTACTGACCTGGCAAAACGCCACGAAGTCCTGGCTATCATATCTGACCAGACCAGGACTGTGTTGGGAAAGGCCGCCTGAAGTCGGCAGAAGTCATATTTAATGTCCCTAGTGACGTCCAGTTTTGTCCTGAGCCCCAAATCGTTACCCCTAGTGATGTAAGGAACGCGATTAAAGTAAACGGCGTTACGTAACGCCGTTACTTTAAAGGGTAACGAGTAATCTAACTGTTTACTCTGCCCCTCGCGGTAACGCCGTTCCATTACTGGGGCGGCGTTACCGCAATTACTTACCGCGATCCGCGGAGCCATCCGCGGCCTCGGCCTTAGGAAAGGCCGCGGCTTCGGCCTTGCTCCGGAGCGGCGGCCATCTTGGTGCACCCGTCGGAAGTTTACAATGTGATTGCTCCGTCAAATGACGGAGCGATCACGTTGTAAACAAACCGGCGTCAAGATGACGCCGGTTCCTCTCCCCTCTGTGTACAGATCTGTACAGTGGAGGGAGAGATGGATGCCAGCACTTACCCTTCCAATACTCTGCATTACCAGGCAATACTCTGCCAATACTCTGCCAATACCCTGCAATACCAGGCAATACTCTGCAAGACCCACCAATACTCTGCAATACACAGCCAATACTCTGCCAATACCCTGCCAATACTCTGCCAATACCCTGCCAATACTCTGCCATTACTCTGCAACACCCTGCCAATACTCTGCAACACCCTGCAATACCCTGCCAATACCCCGCAATACCCATCCATACTCTGCAATACCCAGACAATACTCTGCAATACCCAGTAATACCTAGCCATACTCTGCAATACTCTGCCATACCCAGACCATACTCTGCAATACCCCGTAATACCCAGCCATACTCTGCAATACCCCTAAATACCCAGCCATACTCTGCAACACCATGCAATACTCTGTGTAATACTCAGCAATACTCTGCAATACTCGGTAATACCCAGACATACTCTGCAATACTCGGTAATACCCAGCCATACTCTGCAATACTCGGTAATACCCAGCCATACTCTGCAATACTCGGTAATACCCAGCCATACTCTGCAAGACTCGGTAATACCCAGCCATACTCGGCAATACTCGGTAATACCCAGCCATACTCAGCAATACTCGGTAATACCCAGCCATACGCTGCAATACACTGCCAATACTCGGCAATACCCAGCCATACTCTGCAATACTCGGTAATACCCCAGCCATACTCTGCAATACTCTGACAACACCCAGCCAATACTCTGCAACACTCTGCAATACTCTGCAACCACTCTGCAACACCCTGCCAATACTCTGCAACACCCTGCCAATACTCTGCAACACCCTGCAAATATCCTTCAATACCATACCCTGCCAATACTCAGCCTACCCAGCCATACTCTGCCAATATTACAGTTGGGAGATACATGTGTATTACAGTGGGTGAGATTATGGATATTACAGTGGGGGCTTTATGGTGGTGCAATTTTCACAGGTTTTTGCAAATTCAATTATTATTTTGCAGATCGGAAAAATGATCCGATCCGTGACTGTGGGGGAGATTGTGGATATTACAGTTTGGGGGGGACAGATGTACAGTGGGGGAACAGATATACAGTGGTGTGAAAAAGTGTTTGCCCCCTTCCTCATTTCCTGTTCCTTTGCATGTTTGTCACACTTAAGTGTTTCGGAACATCAAACCAATTTAAACAATAGTCAAGGACAACACAAGTAAACACAAAATGCAATTTGTAAATGAAGGTGTTTATTATTAAAGGTGAAAAAAAAAAAAAAATCCAACCATCATGGCCCTGTGTGAAAAAGTGATTGCCCCCTAAACCTAATAACTGGTTGGGCCACCCTTAGCAGCAACAACTGCAACCAAGCGTTTGCGATAACGTGCAATGAGGCCTTTACAGCGTCCTGGAGGAATTTTGGCCCACTCATCTTTGCAGATTGTCCTAATTCAGTTACATTAGAGGGTTTTCGAGCATGAACGGCCTTTTTAAGGTCATACCACAACATCTCAATAGGATTCAGGACTGGACTTTGGCTAGGCCACTCCAAAGTCTTCATTATGTTTTTCTTCAGCCATTCGGTGGTGGACTTGCTGGTGTGTTTAGGATCATTGTCCTGCTGCAGAACCCAAGTTCGTTTCAGCTTGAGTACACGAACAGATGGTCGGACATTCTCCTTCAGGATCTCTTGGTAGACAGCAGAATTCATAGTTCCTTTTATCACGGCAAGTCTTCCAGGTCCTGAAGCAGCAAAACAGCCCCAGACCATCACACTACCACCACCATATTTTTACTGTTGGTATAATGTTCTTTTTCTGAAATGCAGTGTTCCTTCTACGCCAGATATACTTGGACACACACCTTCCAAAGAGTTCCACTTTTGTCTCATCGGTCCACAGAATGTTGTCCCAAAAGTCTTGGGGATCATCAAGATGTGTTGTGGAGAAATTGAGACGAGCTTTGATGTTCTTTTTGCTCAGCAGTGGTTTTCTCCTTGGAACTCTGCCATGCAGGCCATTTTTGCCCAGTCTTTTCCTGATGGTGGAGGCATGAACGCTGACCTTAACTGAGGCAAGTGAGGCCTGCAGTTCCTTGGACGTTGTTGTGGGGTCTTTTGTGACCTCTTGGATGAGTCGTCGCTGCGCTCTTGGGGTAATTTTGGGCGGCCGGCCACTCCTGGGAAGGTTCACCACTGTTCCATGTCTTCGCCATTTGTGGATAATGGCTCTCACTGTGGTTCGCTGGATTCCCAAAGCTTTGGAAATGGCTTTATAACCCTTTCCAGACTGATAGATCTCAATTACTTTCTTTCTCAATTGTTCCTGAATTTCTTTGGGTCTCGGCATGATGTGTAGCTTTTAAGGATCTTCTGGTGGACCTTACTGTGTCAAGCAGCTCCTATTTAAGTGATGCCTTGATTGTGAACAGGTGTGGCAATAATCAGGCCTGGGTGTGGCTAGAGAAATTGAACTCAGGTGTGGACAACCACAGTTATAGTATGTTTTAACAAGGGGGGCAATCACTTTTTCACACAGGGCCATGATGGTTTGGATTTTTTTTCACCTTTAATAATAAACACCTTCATTTACAAATTGCATTTTGTGTTTACTTGTGTTGTCCTTGACTATTGTTTAAATTGGTTTGATGTTTCCGAAACACTTAAGTGTGACAAACATGCAAAGGAACAGGAAATGAGGAAGGGGGCAAACACTTTTTCACACCACTGTAGTGGGGTACAGAGGGGGAACAGATATAAGTGTGTGGGGGGGACAGATGTGTAGTGGGGTACAGAGGGGAAACGGATATATGTGTTGGGGGGGGTGCAGGGGGGTGCAGAGGGGAAATAGACGTGCAGGGGGGAACGCGCCCCTTGCTTACAGTAATACTAGACCCGCCCCGAAGAATATAAAAAAAAAAACATCAGTTACTTTTCTGAGTAACTAATTACTTTTCCAATGTAGTAACTGAGTTACTAACTCAATTACTTTTTTGGGAGAAGTAATTTGTAATGTAACTAATTACTTTTTTAATGTAAGATGACCAACACTGGTTACCCCCAACATGGATGACTAGAACTTCCGGAGGCCTATCCCATCTCGCAAACTTCAGCGCTTCCGGGATTTGATGGCTCCAGAGCATCCCCGGGAAACCCAACCACTTTATGTAGGCCTCCCTCCTAGAAAAACCTAGCTGTCTGCCGTCTGGTCTGTCATCACCCCTTCTGGCTCCCCAGCAGACATAGGAATGCCCTATCCACACGAGACTTGGTGTTGAATCTGAAAGAAAAACAATAAAACTCCGGTGAACTTTACTTTAATGTACCACACGAAACCATGTCGGCACTTCACACAACCCTCTATTTTCATAAAACTTTCATTCCACTAAATCCGTCCTAACGTATGACCTGAAACGCCTTGATTCCCACCTCCCGATCTGTTTTACCGCCTCCTCTGTTAGACCCCACCTGACTGCTTCCGTCGCCGCCCCAATCCTAAATGAATGCGAGGAAAATTTCAAATCCCCCATATTCAGTTTACTCAAACATTTTTGGAAAACTCTTATGAATTGAAAGCGCGACAGCGCCTCGCCATTTTGGTGAACCAACAAGGGGCCCTCCCCAGTTGTCCTCCCTTGCAAAAACACACTCGTGACCAAGACGGGGCAGAGTTTGACGTCTGGAATGGCGAAAACCACCACATCCTTGCCTCGGCCCTGCTGATCCGTCTTTGATCTCCGAAGGTGCAATACCAACCTGTCACCTGAGCACCGCACGTCCCACACTGCCAATCCATCCCCCTTCGTTTTCGAGGAACTTACCAGCTCCCCTATGCGGAAAGCCCCAAAGAAAGCCAACACGAAAGCCGTGCAGAAAAGACCCACCTCGTAACCGGACGAGCAAACCCACGCAGAGTGTCCACCACTCTGCCAACAGTTCGAACGTCACCGGCCGTCGCTCGTCCCGCCGCCACTTCCCTTTCTTGTAACCCTTCACCGCTTGACGCGCCCAGAACTCCTTCGTCCAGTCGCACCCCCCCCCCCGAGCTTACACCAAAAGGCAATGGCCGCCATAACTTTCCCCAGCCTCGACACGGAAATGCCTCTCTCCATGTGCCTGGCGATAAAATAAATGAAAAGCAGCCTAGGTTCACCCTTTCCCCCTGAGGCCTGATCCTGGAAAGCAACCCATTCGTCCCATACTTTCCTGGATGCTTTCCAAGTCCCTTCGCTCACCGACCGCTGAATCCATCCCGCTATTCTTCCAGGGCAATCTTCCACATCTCCGCCGGACACGGGATCCCCTGATGCTCTGCCTCCGGCGCCAGCTCTCGAAACTTTTCCCACTGAAACCGAGAGAGAGCATCAGCGATAACGTTGTCCAGTCCTGGCAGGTGCACTGCATGAATGAAAATGTTCAACTGCATGCACCTGAGCACCAGATGTCTCAACAAGCGTATCACTGGCGGCGATGCCACTGACACCTTGTTGATAACCTGTACTACCCCCAAGTTATCGATGTGGAAGCAAACTTTCCGATCCCGGAAGGATTCACCCCACAGTTCGACCGCCAGCACCACCGGAAACAATTCAAGTAACAGCATGTTCTTGATCAACCCTATTTGTTTCCAGCTCTCCGGCCAAGGGCCCGCACTCCAGCGTCCCTTGAAAAAGGCCCCGTAAACCGCCGACCCCACGGCGTCCGTGAACAACTCAAGGTCAAAGTTGCTCACTGGTCCCGTCATCCATAGCGCTCTCCCGTTGAAGTTGTCCAGGAATACGTGCCACATCCGCAGGTCGTTCTTATGGTCCTTCGAGAGTGTCACGTAATGCCTGGGCGACTCAACCCCCCCTGTGCTCGCTGCCAACCTCCTGCTAAAAATCCGACCCATCAGGATAATCCTGCACGCAAAGTTGAGCTTGCCCAACACTGATTGTAGGACTCTGAGCTGGACTTTGCGCCGGCCCACCAATGCCCGCACTTCTGCTTTCAACGCCACTAACTTTGACTCCGGTAACCTGCATTCCATGGCTACCGAATCAAGGACGATCCCCAAAAAACTAATCTCTGTCCTGGGCCCTTCCGTCTTGTCGGGTGCAAGGGGAATGCCGAAATCCCTTGCTATCCTCTCCAGCGTTGCCAGTAACACCGCGCAAACCTTGGATGCGGGCGGACCGACACACAGAAAGTCGTCCAAGTAGTGGATCACTGAGCTCAAACCAGACACGTCCCTCACCACCCACTCCACAAACGAGC
>JAQSEC010003702.1:0-13424 GCA_028564925.1 Lithobates sylvaticus | reverse complement strand
CATGTGTATGTCAACAGTATGTAAGATAGGAAAATAATATGTAAATATTTGTTATTTTCGTAAAAGAGAAAAGTATTGTTTGTGTGTTTGTATATACCACATATATATATATATATATATATATATATATATATATATATATATATATATATATATATAACACACATGATTATTCCTTGTTTATTTTTATAGGTGATCTGCTGACTTCAGATCTGGCTATCCAGTACAGTTCATATGGTGACAGAAGTCAAGATGAGTGTCATGACACGGTCTCCAAATTCACAGGTAATTATAGTGAGCTAGAAAATATGGCCAGGGAGATGGTGTGACTAGGGAGGTCAAATAGAAGGGAGACGCTGTAATGTGGGGGTGAAGGTGCTGTGACCAGGGGGGTTGGTGAGAAGGATGGGAGCAGACACTGTAAGCAAAGGGGGGGGGGGGTTATATGGGTGGAAGAGAGCTGTTGTGACCAGGGGAGCAGGGGTGGTGAGGTAGATGGGAGAAAGGTTACCTAAGGAAGTCAAGTGAGAGGAAGGTACTATGATCAGTAGGAGGGTAAGGTGGGCGGGAGCTGGGGTGATTGGGTGGTGTTGCGACTGTGAAGTTAAGGTAGGCAGAAGACACTGGGAGCGCTCATATTGCATACATCCATTCACACCTTTGACCATTGACTATCTGGCCTTGAGATAAGCTCTGGTCCCTGACTTCCCATACTGGGTCATGTGTCATGCAGAGAGCCCCTAAAGAAGCTGGGGACCAGAGACTTCCCTCTATCTGATGGGTGAGTAGAGCAAAGGTTTGAATGGAGTCAAGTGCAATATGAGCATATCTTCCTTGTAAAATGGTGCAAGTGTATGGAGCTTGGGTGCAAGCAGCACTGATCTGAAGTCTGCATGGGGGTAATAAGTACATTTTAACATGGAAGTGTGGGTGAGAGATTGTACTGTTGGATCAGTGTGGGGGGGAGATATATGACGTGCCGGCCTGGCATAGCAGATTTGGGGGTCCAGGGGAGACTTCCCCTCGTTACCTTTCACAAAAGGAAGTGATAGGATGTGATCAGTAGAAATAGAAATTGTCCTGGCAGCAGTGGGAGAAAACAATGCATCTTTGGTATCAGTGGGAGGATTAGTGATCCACCTCTGATCAGTGGGAGGATTAGTGATCCACCTATGATCAGTGGGAGGATTAGTGATCCACCTATGATCAGTGGGAGGATTAGTGACCAGCCATTGGTATTAGTGGGAGGAATACCTCCCCATTATTGGTATAAGTTTGAGGAATAGTGCCCCATCATTAGTGGCCTGCCAGGGGAGAGGACGCGATCGTCTCCGCCGCTACCGACGGCTCTGGTAAGCGGCTGAGACGACCGGAGCACGGTGGGGGGGGGGGCTCTCCTGCCCCCGATAAAAGTGATTTTGCGGTGAACCCACCACAGAGACCACTTTTATCTTAAAGAAAACCACTTGCCTTTCTGAAAATACAGGGGTTATGCCAGCTACGGCGATTTGCGGTAAGTGGTTACATAACTTTTATGGGGTACAACGTTCCCACCTACCTACACAAAGTCTTCCCACTATCCTCCCCACTATTCTGGACGTGCAATGACTGTTCTCTTGTAAGACATTTCTGGTCCAGGGTAAAATCGGTTATCATGAACCTCACAATAATAGAGCTGGGGGATGATCCAGCAGCATTCCTACTACAGCATTCCTACTACACTTCAATCAGTTATCATAATGTTCATAATGTTCATATGAACAACCTGTACTCATTCACCTTGTAAATACAGCTCCCTCCTGCATCCCTTTGTACTGGAAACAGTTGAATCCCCTGCCAGTTTTTCCTTGGTTGTATAAAGTATCAAAAACTCAAAGAATGGAGGACCTGACATCCTCCCTGCACCACTGTGTAGAACTCTGCAAGTATTCTTGGTTTTATTGGCAGCAGTATACTTCCATTTGTTTATCACGGAGTGAGGGGAATCGCATATATCCCACTAGAATTCCCAACTTGCTCTCTCTGCTGACAACCCTGTCCTGACAGAACCCCCGCTACTACAGATGTCTCTGTGTACTCAGAACATACAGTGCCTTGAAAAAGTATTCATACCCCTTGAAATTTTCCACATTTTATCATGTTGCAACCAAAAACGTAAATGTATTTTATTGGGAGTTTATGTGATAGACCAACACAAAGTGGCACATAATTGTGAAGTGGAAGGAAAATGATAAATGGTTTTCAACTTTTTTCTTCTAGAGAGTGACATTTTTGCCCATTCTTCTTTGCAAAATAGCTCAAGCTCTGTCAGATTGGATGGAGAGCGTCTGTGAACAGCAATTTTTCTGGATTTAGGTCTGTACTTTGACTGGGCCATTCTAACCTCCGACCCAGTCTCAAGTATTTTGCAGACCTTTGCAGACTTTAACAGGTTTTCGTGTAAGATTGCCCTGTATTTGGCTCCATCCATCTTCCCATCAACTCTGACCAGCTTCCCCGTCCCTGTTGAAGAAAAGCATCCTCACAACATGATGCTGCCGCCACCATGTTTCACGGTGTGGATGGTGTGTTCAGGATAATGTGCAGTGTTAATTTTTAGCCACATACTGTTTTGCTTTTAGGCCAAAAAGTTCAATTTTGGTCTCATCTGACCAGAGCACCTTCTTCCACATGTTTGCTGTGTCCCCCACATGGCATCTCGCAAACTGCAAACGGGACTTCTTATGGCTTTCTTTCAACAATGGCTTTCTTCTTGCCACTCTTCCATAAAGGCCAGATTTGTGGAGTGCACGACTAATAGTTGTCCTGTGGACAGATTCTCCTACCTGAGCTGTGGATCTCTGCATCTCCTCCAGAGTTACCATGGGCCTCTTGGCTGCTTCTCTGATTAATGCTCTCCTTGCCCAGCCTGTCAGTTTAGGTGGATGGCCATGTCTTGGTAGGTTTGCAGTTGTGCCATACTCTTTCCATTTTCGGATGATGGATTGAACAGTGCTCCATGAGATGTTTGAGACTTGGGATATTTTTTTTACAACCTAACCCTGCTTTAAACTTCTTAACAACTTTATCCCTGACCTGTTCCTTGGCCTTCATGATGCTGTTTGTTCACTAAGGTTCTCCAACAAACCTCCGAGGGCTTCGCAGAACAGCTGTATTTATACTGAGATTAAATTACACACAGGTGGACTCTATTTACTAATTAGGTGACTTCTGAAGGCAATTGGTTCCACTAGATTTTAGGTAGGGGTATCAAAGTAAAGGGGGCTGAATACTAATGCACGCCACACTTTTCCGATATTTATTTGTAAAATAATTTTAAAAACATTTAAAATGTTCCCTCCACTTCAAAATGTGTTGGTCTTTCACATTAAATCCCAATAAAATACATTTACGTTTTTGGTTGTAACATGACAAAATGTGGAAAATTTCAAGGGGTGTGAATACTTTTTCAGGGCACTGTAGGTACCCTTTACCTATCCCTAGTCTTATTATTTTTTTCCTATCTAGACTTACCTAATTGTCTACCCTTTCTTCACTCTTTTTAAATTTGGAACCCATCCACTCATAGTTCCTTCTGCTCTGCCTTCACTTTTATCCTATTCAAATTTAAAAACATTACTGCACTTCCACTGTATTCTATAAGATACATCCTGCAGTACCATAACCAGGATCTGCCGCAGGAAGGGTACATTCATACTGCAGGTCTTTCTAGGGGTTTGGGATATGAGTCCTTGAGGACTGCTTTGCTTTTTTAAAGATTCTGCACAACAAGTACACCTCACGGCATACTTATTTGAAATTAGTTTGGAATGTGTAGTATATGACTGTATTTGCTTGCACTGTTACTGCTTATATGTATTATTGGAATTGCTAAACAAAGATATATTCAAAAAGCAATATAACCCCCAAAAAAACAAAAAAGAGAAAGTTTTGCATGGGACATCAAATCTGACCTTAAATCAACCGCAGAATAAAATTAGAGCAAAAAAAGCCCCAATATTAGGTAGGAACAAAAAAGTCAGCACAGAGTTTGATTGCCCAAAAAGCTGGCAATCAGAACTGACTGAACTTAAAGTCTTCCTATGCAGTTTGTCAGCTCTCTATATGCTTTTCCTACAGCAGCTTCCAATACACTGACACTGTGGCTGCTCGGTTTCGACATTTTTTTATAGAGAAGGGGCTTGTTTATACAAAAGCCCTCCTATTGGTCCGTCTAAGCCTACTGACCATAGTTCAAAGGTCATACAGTGCATTATGATTATAAAAAAAATGTTTTTTTAGGTGAAATTAATTTGCCAGGACCATGCATCTCTAATACCTGCAGAATTAACCTCAAACCCATGATAGTGGCAATTCTGAACCTTATCCCTAGGACTAAGCATGTGATCATGCAATTAACACTAAACCTTTATTTGCTGTGCCATGTGAAAATAGCTTTTTATAGGGCAGCCAAAGTTCACTTTGATGTGGTTCTTTGCACGTACTCTTGTATTTTATTTGTAAGATCAAAGGGAATGTCTGGCAGCTAGAACACACATATCATATGTTCTCCTTGGAACAAAATGGGTTCATTGAAATACTCTAACTCAGTACTCAGAAACCAGTACTTGTAAAATGTTTTCTTTTCTCTATAATATGATACGATAGACTACAAGGACAACTAATGACTGGTGCCCTGGAAAACAAAACAAATACTATTCTGTTTCCCAGCATGAAAATAGTTATAATAATATGCATACTTTTAGTGGTATGACCTCTGCTGGCTCATGACCAAATTGTGGCAATAAAACCCTTGAAATATTTTTTTTAGCTAGCTGTGGGCACTGTGGGGGAGATTTACTAAAATTGGTGCACTCATAATCCAGTGTAGGTGTGCATAGTAACCAATCAGCTTCTGGGTTTTATAATCAAAGCTTAATTGAACAAGCTGAAGTTAGAAGCTGATTGGTTACTAATATGCACAGCTGCGCCAGATTCTAAGTGCTCCAGTTAGTAAATCTCCCCCTGTATGTTTTATTAAAGTTACTTTATATTTCTTCTGATATTAATATTTTTCTTATAAACTTCTAACCAAAGGAATATAAAATATTTTTTCCCTGTGTCATACCTTACACATAGCTGAGCGAGAAACAGTGCTACTGAAGGGGCAGTGGAGATTCTTACTTGATTTCTACATTGTCCCCTTGCCTCATATTAACCAGTGTCCTGAATATAACTTGCCAAAGAATAATAGCTAAGGACTGTGTAAGGGGAACTGCTTCTTTGAAGAGATCCTATTGTTATGTGTTACATGGTTGGAAAGTTGATATATTAATAAGATAAAATGCAACCCCAATTCCCCAAACAATTGGGACACTGTGTACGCTGTGCAAAATTTACATAAAAACAGAATGCAATGATTTGCAAATCTCATGAACTCCTATTTTATTCCCAATAGAAATAGAAAACATATCAAATATTTAAACTGAGAAAATATACCAATTTAGAAAAAAAAATGAGGTAATTTTGAAACTGATATCAACAACACATCTCAAAAAAATATGGGACAGGGCTATGTTTACCACGGTCTAGCATCCCCTCTTCTTTTAATGACACTCTGTAAATGTCTGGGAACTGAGGAGATCAGTTGCTGGAGTTTTGAAAGAGGAATGTTGTCCCATTCTTGCCTGATATAGGATTCAACAGTCCTAGGTTTTTTTTGTTGTATTTTTTTTTTCAAGATGCAGCGAATATTTTTAATTGGTGAAAGGTCTGGACTGCAGGCAGGCCAGTTAAGACTCTTCTACTACAAAGCTATGCATGTTGTCATAGATGCAGTTTGCCGTTTAGCATTGTCCTGCTGAAATATGCAAGGCCTTCCCAGTAAAAGGGCATTATCTGGATGCTGCTCTAAAACCTGGATATATCCTTCAGCATTGATGGTGCCTTTCCAGGTGTGCATATTGCCTATTCCATATGCACTAATGCCACCCCATGCCATCAGATGCAGGCTAATAACAAGCTGGAAAGTCCCTCTCCACTATAGTCCAGAGGACACGGCACCCATGGTTGCAAAAAAGAATGTAAAATTTTAATTTGTCTGAGCACAAAACAGTTTCCCACTTTGCAGCAGACCATTTTAAATGCGCTTTGGTCCAGAGAAGATGACGTTTCTGGACTATATCCAGATATGGCTTCTTCTGTGCATGATAGAGCTTTATCTTGCATTTTTTGATGGCACAGTGAACTGTGTTCAGAGTGTGATTTTTGTAAGTATTCCTGAGCTCATGCAATGATGTCCATTACAGAATCATGCCTGTTTTTAATACAGTGCAGTCTGAGGTCCCTTGCACACAGAGGATTCCCAGATTCTCAGAATCTTTTGATGATATTATGTACTGTAAATTATGATATATTAATAATCTTTGCAATTTTACATTAAGAAACATTCTATAATTGTTATATAATATATATGTTATATATATATATATATATATATATATATATATATATATATATATATATATATATATATATATATATATATATATATATATATACACACACACACATTACATCTATGCTATTAACAATGTTTAGATGCAGCTTTTCACAGATTGGTGAATCCCTGCCCAGCTATACTTCTGAGACACCCTGACTCCGTAAGAAGCTCTTTTTTTGCCCACTCGTGTTACTGACCTGTTGCCAATTAAACTAATTAGTTGTAAACAGTTCTTCCAGCTCTTCCTTGTTAGTACCACTTCCTTTTTTTTCCCCCTCTTCCAACTTATTTGAGATTTTTGCTGCCATCAATTTTAAACTTACCTTATTTTTTCCCTAAAATGCTATGTTTTCTCAGTTTAGGCATTTGATATGTTTTCTGTTTTCTATTGTGAATATAATATGGGTTTATGAGATTTGCAAATCATTGCAATCGGTTTTCATGTAGATTTTACGCAGTGTCCCAACTTTTTTGGGGAATTGGGATTGTAATATAAATAAATAATAACTGTCTTGAGCAGTAAAATTTATGATAAAACTGTTATCTTACATAACAAAATGAAACATTGCAATTTTTTAAATTGTATATACAGTATAGCTAAAACTTTTTTTTTTTTTAAAGGAATAAGGCAGGATTGGCAACCTGTCACGTTTTTATTGCTGTCTTCGCATTGGGGGATTCATCCTCTCTTTTTGCCCTAGTAATCATTCTCACCCAGACTGAAAGTTAGGGAATAGCTAAAATTTAGATTTTTCAATGGGGACATTCGTTGTGATAGCTGTCTAAGAAAGTGGTTTCCTCACTTTGTAGTGATTTCCTCTTGCTTCCTGTTTTGTCTATGGAACACAAAGTGAAGGGAAATCTCTTCAATGGAATATAGAAGAAAAAAAGAAAAAATACAGGGGCTTTAACCCCACCCTACTCTAGCCAAAACTAAAAAAGAAAAAAAGTTTTGCCTTTAATTATAATCTAAGACATTGAGACATCTGTATTTTTATAAAGTACACTGCATAGTTCTATAAATAAGAGGCAACCTAAGGCGATGCCTAGTGACCTAAGGGATACTTGTGATTGACACGTTCTTGTTGGTCAGATGATTGTTGGATCTCTGCTCCTGGAAAGTAATATGGTGCCTTCCATCTTGCCATTAGTCAATACGTTTTGGGTATATTGACTTGCTAGCCTGTCACCCTTATATATCCTTCTGGTATTTTAGACCTAGACCTTGGGTAGACAATGGTCTGGCTATGCTAACAGCAACCAATGCAAAGGCCACATGCCCAAAGTCTTCCTTCTTGGCTGATACCCATTGGGGAGTGGTCTAAAAACTCAACCCACAGCCAAATATAGAATACTCTACTCCCTGGTGGCCAAAGCTCCATGGACCGCACACTCTAGGTAAAAATGAGCTGCATCAAGAGAAAAATCTGCTAAAACAGTCTCTTATTGCAGCTTTTACACATAATAACAACCAGATAGGATGCAGACTATATAGCTAAAGCACAAACTTACAAAGTACTGTATATAGAATTTAAATATAGGTTATTTGTTTTCCTTTAATCATCTTGATGTTTGCTTTGCAAGCTATATAGCGTCCTTTGTTTCATTTTGAAACTGCATCTACAAATAAATCTACTACTTAATTTACAACTCCCTTTATACTGTATATACCAAATTCATGGCAGTCATTAGGGCCCTATTGGAATGTCAAAATGTCTGTTCTAGTCATTATTAGATCTAGTGCTTAAGGAGGGGTAACTTGTTTTTTGGGGCCCCCTGGCAGAGCACCTCGTAAGTTGAAGAGCTTTCATACTGTTTTCAGTATGTCAGGAAACCATGTTTCGGCTGACTCCTTGCCATGGGTATGCCAGTTCACATGCCTGGTGTCCTGGGGTGGAGCAGAGAAGGCATGCATTTTGGGTATAAACACTGTTTCAGCACTGCGGAGAGCTCCGGAGAGCACTTTTGCTTGCCGAAATCAGCAATATAAACACTCTTCACTTTTAAACACTCTTCCTTTTAAAAAGAAACACCCTCAAGTATTGAGTTACCATTTTAAAGAATGTTTTTCTATGTTCCTAAGTATTTTTTTTAACGTATGTTTTTTTAAGTGGAACTTAAGCCATCGATAAATGCTTCCAAAAACAGTTACAATTAAGGCATGCCATCAATGATAACTGTCAGTTGTTTGTACTCTCAAATACACTATCAACCTATCAAATGGCTGGTGTCATAACTGATCAAATGTACAGCACCATCACAACTAGCACATATTAAACAGAGGCTGGGGTGGCAGCTTCCTTGGCTGTAAAGGATAGGAGGGTTTCGTTCTACTTTAACAAAGCTGGTTCTCTGACAGTTTGGCTTGTACAGCGTAACAAAAATGGTGTTTAGGGTAACTGGGAGGCACAGATGCATCATATAGCCCACTGTCAGCAGCTTTTCATAATCAATTACAGGCTGAAATACGTGGCAGCTGTATGCAACTGGGAGCTGTTTCCATTGGTACTTACGTTTAGGGCTGTATGCTTCATGTGATGTATGCCCTGAATGCAGTAACTCCGTTTTGGGGCATATGGCCCCTGATAACATACTACCTTGTATGTGAGTACTGCTCAGAACAGCATCTGACACATATGGTTGTCACATATTTAAGCCTATCATAGACTTTGACATACTCCTGGCAGTAGGTTGAACACTGCGCCTTTGCTTCCCTTGAGCCCAAAGGTTTCTAGGTTTATGCATTTGTGCATGGGAATCATCTAATGGCCTTGAAAGGAGTGACATGCAAAATATTGATTAAGCATATTAAAATAAATCTGTTTTACTAAAGTAATCCTGCCCATTTACCATTAACAGTGTTCATAAATATATTACAAAAATGACAGGCTCAGCAAGCCATCATACAGTACAACAGGGGTGCCCAACCAGTGACCCGGGGGCCACATGTGGCCCGCGGAGCCCTTTGATGTGGCCCGCGACCTCCTGCTCTGGGATGGAATAGAATACTGTTATTAATAGTAAGTTTATTACTAAAATCACAGTGTATATATGGGCATATCTGTTCTGCAGTGGTTACTGGGCTGCTTTTAAACTGATCCGCAGGTGCAGAGCAGTGCACCTGAGGGTTACCTGCACTGAGCCATAGGCCCCTTTCACACAGTCAGTCTGACCCAATTGGACCCTCCATTCACCTCTAAGGAGTAGCAGATGTAAATGGACTTGTGTCTGTTTACAAACACCTACCTCCAATCTGATCCGCAAAAAAAAAAAAAGTAGAGTGGGCTGCCATGCACCCGCTCTGCTTATTGTGGCCCGCGACCAGTTACCAAGTCGCTTAGGTGGCCCTAGCTCTTCAAAAGGTTGAGCACCCCTGCAGTACAAGGTGTGCTAATAATTGCATAAACTTTCTTATCAAATGCTTAATAGTGACAAAATAAAAGTATGTGCACACTTTAATATCTTCACTGTGTGTTCCAGATCTATACAACATCATCTCGGACATTAATACTCGTGGTCCATCACGCATTCCCAGTGCTTTCAATGGCAAGGCCCTCAACTTGCCCCAGTTTGTCCAATTAATGGAGACTTTTGTGGGAGATGCCCCACTTGCAGCTGTGGAGAAAGTCACTTCTTTTATGCAGAAGGAATACGTGGAAACCGAAGAGGAGAGAATTGCACTGCTGGCTAAAGTAATAGTTGCATACTGTACATTATCTAGCACAGTTGTAATTCCATTGTGTTGAAACAGAATATTATGTATTCATTTGCATGATTCCAACTTGAAATTCAGGTTTGGTGACACTTTAAGGATTTTCACCAGAAGTAAAATGTTATAAATATTTGGAAATACTTTTGGGAAAAAAAGCAACAAAAAATTTAAATATGAAGTTATGTGGTTTACCTATCCACTGGTTGTTACAAAACTAGAATATCCAGCAATGAAACAAATAAAAACATTTATTCTGCAGGACATTCTTTCTTAAAAATAAAAAATAAAATAAAAAGAAAAAAGACTATATCAAACTGCATATTTAAATAACATAAGAATGTTTTTAAACAATTGGCAGTCATATAGAGAACATTTTAAGAAATGTGCAGTTTTACAGGCTTTTAACAGACCATTAATGCTTTATGAGTGCCTAAACACTGCTGCACATGGTAAGGGTCGCCTACAGTTTGCCATAGCAGGCCAGATACAGTACCATCAGATTAAAGATTAAACTGTATATAAGATCTGCTAACCTAAACTAAAGGGTACTGGTGATCTCCACTTCCTCTAGGTTTTTCTTTCTTTAATATCTACTAGCCAGCCAGCACACCTGCCTACCCTTCCACCTGAGAGTTTGCCATGGTTTACATCAATTTGAAATAGTAATCCCATCAACATTTCAATTGGTTGGCTGCATGGATTTTGATGACTGAGCAGTACTGAAAATCACAGGATCCATGCTGTTTACGTAAACATGAACTCCAGGAAAACCACTTAATACGCAAATTAAAAAAAGCATATAGAGGAGCTGTTTTTCATCTGCAGATAATTAACACCTACAGGCAGGGCCAGTGCTACCACTAGGCAAACTAGGCCCTGCTGCCTAGGGTGCCCGGCCACTGGTGTTCATACGGTCTTCTCTCTGCAGCAAGCAACTAATTCTCAGCATTAGCAGGCCAACACCGCTCCGTTTGCACATATTTTCAGAGGCGCAGCAGTGGCGGAGGACTGTATCTGTGCCCCGACTCCTGAATGAATGGAAGCAAGCAAACATTCATTGATGGGCACTGGTAGACTGCATTGATGGGTGCTGGTAGGCTGCATTTGATGGGCGCTGGTGAGGCTGCATTGATGGGTACTGGTAGGCTGCATTGATGGGCCATGGTGAGGCTGCATTGATGGGTGCTAGTAGGCTGCATTGATGGGCGCTGGTGAGGCTGCATTTGATGGGCGCTGGTGAGGCTGTATTGATGGGTGCTGGTAGGCTGCATTGATGGGTGCTGGTGAGGCCGCATTTGATGGGCGCTGGTGAGGCTGGATTTGATGAGAGCTGGTGGGCTGCATTTGATGGGCGCTTCACTAAAAAGGTGTAGTGTACATGGGCAGGGGAGAGGGGGTGGAGTCAGGGGTGGAGCGAAGGGGGTTGCAAAATGAGGTTTCGCCTAGGGTGTCAAAAATCCTTGCACCAGCCCTGCTTACAGGTATTCTCCCCAGCCCCACAATGTGAATGGATAGAGAATGGAGTTTTGCTGACCTCTTGTCAGCATAACAACATATTAGCTACTTGTGCCTCTTCCCCTCTCCCCCAATTTGAACTCTGGTGTACAGGGATTGCTAGAGGCTGATAACAAGTCCAATTCAGGTATATACGCTGCCTGCATAAAAAAAACTAACAAATCAAAAACATTTAAAGATGTATTAAGGCATACGGAGCTGGAGTTTAGCTTTAAAGCGGTTGTAAACCACGATGTTGCGAAAAAAAAAAAAAAAAAGAAACCTGCAGGGCAATGGCATAATGTGCATCGCATACAAATACTCACCTTGGAACAAAGCCATCCAGAGCTGTAACGTCACCACTGAGAGGGCTAGCATGTTCTCCTGTATTTTTTCCAGGTTTACGCGCTCGGGCTATGTAATTGGCCGAAACCAAGATGACGTCACTCCCGCGCATGTGCCCAGGAGCCCTTGCTTCCGGCACAAAGCTCTGAAGTTCCGACAAGGTATGCTGGGCCTTCAGAGCGTAATGCGCCAGTGATGTCACTGGCTGCATGCAGGGTGAATATCTGCTAAACAGTGCATGTTTAGGAGATATTAATTTTACCTACAGGTAAGCCCTTTTTTAGGCTTACCTGTAGGTAAAAATGACCAAGCCGGGTTTACAACCGCTTTAAGTATTCCAAGTGTAGCAAACACATCATGTTAGGTGAACTTGGCATTGAGTAAGCACATACAGATTTATTATATTACTTAATAAATATACAGTATTATTCACTTCTGTTTTTTCTTCTTTATTAGCAGACAAAATGTTTTGTTGTAGTTCCCAAGGAATGCAAAACTCCATAAAACTGTTAGAAATATCAAACAAAGTCTTTGTCATAAAAAACTTGCATTTTTAATTTTTTTGTATTTATAACTTTTGTTATTGCTAGCAATACAATGGTATTTTTTCATCTGTTTCCTTTTTTTTTACAGGTTCATCAAGATGCCCTCCTAGCACGGCAGAAGCTTGTCCTGCAGGCTCTTTTTGAGAAATGGGACAACGATGGGTCCGGATTCCTGGAGCTGGAGGAGGTAGACGGAGTTCTGACCAAATACAAGGAGGGGATGGAATCGGAGGCGATGGCTAAAGGTAAGATGTCTCTATAAAAAGCAAAGATTAAAGTGTTTTAAAGTCACATTGTGACTTTGCTGATACCCCCTCTGGTTTATACAGCTATTAACTGCAGTGTGTGTGGTTTTTTTTTAAATGACAAGGCTATGAATGTTGTATGGGTTTTCACAGATGTTGTTGTAGATTCCTACCTTTTTTTGCTGTGAAGACATAGCTTTTTGTTTCATCAGATGAATCGTTTCTGATTCATTAATAATTAGCAGATACACTTTCTGTGTTCTAATAAAGAAATCTGCATTGTCTGCATCCCTCTAGAAGTGCTTAACCCTTGGGGATTATCTAATCAAAAATGTAATTTCTATTGCAGGGGATGCCTGAATTCTGACTTTTATCTTAGTGTAGACTAAGAAAAATCAGCGAGCCAATTACACAATCAGAAAATAATATTTCCGGAGGTGTTCTGTACAGAGTAATTGTTGGCAAAGGAATCAGATGGGGTGGAATCATGCCAGTAAAATGGCTGAAATGTTTTCCTGACATAATTCTGCTCCAACTGATTCCTTTGTAAGCATTGTCTCTTGCATCTTCTTCATTGAGTCCATTAAACACTTGCAAACTGA
>JAQSEC010002209.1:0-13356 GCA_028564925.1 Lithobates sylvaticus | reverse complement strand
TAGTGCTTTTTACATTTTGCAAACTTGTTCTACAGAACGTGTTCCATAGGAAACCAATGTGAAATGGGCTGTAGTGCAAATCTGCAACATGCAAAAAGAACTAAAAATGCATAGGTGTGAGTCCAGCCTTAATGGGATAATAATGACGTTGATTTGCTGGTGATACTGATGAGTTATTGCAAACAAATTTTCAAAGGCTTTTTTTTTCTAGTGATTATCAAGAATAATATTATTTTTATTTTTTTTTTTTTTTTTTGTGCAAGTTACCACAACACCAAAACCCCTAGTTTTTAAGATCAAAGATACAACTGTGTTGGTGTCCCTTGTTAATTTTACATTGTATATTTTTTTAAAAATGTAACTTCCTACTCCCAAACTGTCATTTGAAGTAAAAACACATAGCCAAGTATTATTCTCAACTATTTTTTTATTGTGCATTAAAAAAAAAAAATAGACATGCCGTCTGCCAATAGAACTTAACCAAAAAGTGCATTCTATGCATCAAAAAATATAGAAAATATACCAAATCAAATCATATTCAACCAAAAAAATAATGTCAAAGCAATAACTCCAAGGCCAATAATAAATAGCACGTTATCACCTCTGATTCCACAACATGTCTGGTTGATGAACGGATGTTCAGAAACGAACTGAAAATTCAAGTATACTTGTAAAGTCAAGTATACTTGTAAAAGAACAGCAATATATATATATATATATATATATATATAATATATATATATATATATATATTATATATATATATATATATTTTTTTTTTATTATTTTTTTTTTTGCTGTTCTTTTACAAGTATACTTGATTTGATTTTATACTGGTAAATGGTGGATAAATTATGCAGTTGGAGGAGTTGTATACCTATTCCTGCCATTTGGGGGGTTTATTTACAATTTATCTTTACAGATGTAATTAATCAAATAGTCCACAGTACAAAATTAAAACCAACCATTGCCTGTATCTATTAAGTTCATAAAGATATATTAACCCATACAGTAAAATGTGGTGGAGGTATATTGATGACAACGCCTCGATATACCTCCGCCACATTTTACTGTGGCGGAGGTATATCGATGATGTTTTGCTCATCTCGACAGGTTCAGTCAGGGAACTCTCTGAATTTATGATATTCATATCCTATAACCAATTTAACCTCAAGTTCACTATTCAGTCAGATACAGGGAGTATCCCCTTTCTAGATCTACGTATTTTTCTTGATAGTGACGGATCAATATATAGTAATCTGTATAGAAAAAAAACAGCAGGAAATACAATTTTGCATTATTCCAGTGCCCATCCATTCAGCCAGTATTTAAGACTGCGTCAAAACTGTGCCAGGGAGGAGAATTTCAATCGTGAGACTGAGGCACTTTTTGTATGACTAATTACCAGGACTATAGCAAAAAAGTCCTTAAAGATTGTTGATGTCATAATGTAGAGAATAAGATTTCCTTTCATTTGAGCCCAGTCTTACCACACAGATTTACTCGAGGCCTGAGCAATCCTTTTTTATTGTTCAGTTAGAGAAATCTTGACAAAGTCTTGAAAACTTTGTCAAAAACGCCCCCTTGCTGTGAGTGACAGGCGATTTACATATCTCATGTACTAGCCTGAGACAGGTTATCATCAGATCACTGGATGTTCTACTCTGCCCAGCTCTGACTACATACATGTCCCCTAAATCACTTGTCTGTCTATAGTCTGCTGACTGTTCACTGCATCCCATGATGAGAAACATCCAGTCAAAACACAGCAATCCTGGGAGAGCAGGAGGGGAGGGGATGTGAATTGTGAACTTTTTACACAGGATTTGCCTGTCTCAGGCTAGTGCATGATATGTAAATCACCTGTCACTCACAGCAAGGGGGCATTTCTGACAAAGTTTTCAAGACTTTGTCAAGATTTCTCTAACTGAACAATAAAAGAGGATTGCTCAGGCCTCGAGTAAATCTGTGTGGCAAGACTGGGCTCAAATGAAAAAAAAAAAAATTAGATACAGATAATGTAAGTACTTTTGAGAGTGGTTTTGGGGGGTTTATCCTAGGCAAGATTACTTCTAATTACCTTATTTTAATCTCTTTTCTGTGACAGGGTCAGACCTTACAGATATTCTTGTTACTATTATACTACAGCATTCAGTTTTCCATGTGCATGCTCCTGAAGAGTGGATGAATCCACAAAATGCATAGAGCTATTATATGCCATGTTTTATGCCAACTATATGTTTTACCTATTCACTGATCACCTGTAAAATGTGAGTTGTATTATTAGTGGTTAATTGTCATTGCTGTATGTTTATCCATTGAATGGAAATATATTGGTTTTCTTGGTATACTCATGATTCCCTTCATGCAAATTATCACTGATTCTCAATAAATGTAAACGTTTTACACCTGCCTGCTTCATTTAAAGTCCCAACCCCCAGTCCTCCTGTTTGTTTCAATTAGATAGGGATGGAGGCAATTGACCTTACCCGGTCACCGCCTCATTTAAAGTCCCAACATTTTCTTTTTCTTCTAAAATAGTCCTGGACTAGTATTATGATACTTATTGTTTTATTTTTTATTTTATTCTATTTCATTACTTATTCATCCATTTCATTTTTTTTTGTCAGCAATGTTGTATTTATTTTGAGTTATTATTATTTTTAGATGACACTGTATTTTAGACATAAAGAAGGACACATTTTTATAAGTATGTTTTCCATGAGCTGTTTATACATTTATATGACAAAAATATTGTACACATGAGATATCTACCTATTATGTTTGTGGATGTTATGATTGGATGCTGGTGGCATCCAGTGCATTGGATGGGCTATCTAGCCTCCTATGGCTGGTGGTTTATTAGTGGATATATTCGGGCGCCCCTGGTGGCGAGGAGGGACATCTTTCCCCTCCTCATTCCCTTTGCACGCTATCAGCGTGTGATCACGGGCGCTTGCGCACTGATGACCGTGCAATCGGTCTTAGTGCGCATGCACACCTCCAGGGGCCCCCGCACCGGAAGTGTTGTCAGGGGTCAAGTCTGACCCAAAACTTCCCGTGGGATTGTGTATATTTAAGATGGCGGTGACGGCTTTCATGCCGACACACAAATCTTATTGCTATCCAGCATAGTGTACTGCAGGCACTAGCGTTCTTATTGGGACTTCTATGTGTCAATGCTTTGAATTTCATTTGTGGGACAGGTAAGGGTTATATTGCTGGGCGGGATGTTAGTTGTAGGAATCCTTTCGGGTGTTTGCGGCAACATAGGTTTGTTTGTCCAATATAAACATACTGTGCTATATAACATGTCCCCTCTACAGGAACAATATAGTAGCTATGTAAATCTGTTCTAGGGAGACTATGGGTTATTAAATCGTTATGAACTTAATAGATACAGGCAATGGTCGGTTTTAATTTAGTTTATTTCTTTATCAACTATCAATATATGTACTGAGGACTATTTGATTAATTACATCTATAAAGATAAATTGTAAATAAAACCCCCAAATGGCAGGAATAGGTATACAACTCCTCCAACTGCATAATGTATCCACTGTTTACCAGTATAAAATCAAATCAAGTATACTTGTAAAAGAACAGCAATATATATATATATCTATATATATAATATATATATATACACACATTATAAACATCGTAAGTAAACCCTTGCTAATTTTAAAGGCTTATGTGCAAGTTATTGCCATAACGAGTGTATGGAGACCCGGGTACTGCCCTATGGGGTATCAATGCAAAAAAAGTTTTTAAAACAACCGTTTTTTCAGGAGCAGTGATTTTAATAATGCTAAAAGCGAAGCAATAAAAATTAAATATTTCTTTAAATATCGTGCCTGGGGAGTCCCCTTAGTCTGCCTGTAAAGTGGCGAATCTGTGCAATGTGTAGAACATTGCCGCAGCAAAATTACATTTCTAAAGGAAAAAATCTAATTTAAACTTGCTCACAGCTGTAATGTAGATTAAATATAGATGAAAAATCAAGGAGAACATCGTGGGTCCCCCCACTAGTGCATACCAGGCCCTTCGGGTCTGGTATGGATTTTAAGGGGAACACCATGCCAAAATTAAAAAAAAATGGGCCTGGGTTCCCCCCAAAATCCATACCAGGCCCTTATCCGAGCATGAAGTCTGGAGGACAGGATGGGGGGGGGAGCAAGCACCCCCCTCCTGAACCAGATCAGGCCACATGTCCTCAACATGGGGAGGGTGCTTTGATGAGGATCAGAGCCTGGTCAGGTCTGCGGGTGGGGGCTTATCAGAATCTGGAAGCCCCCTTTAACATTGTACCCCTACCCTTTCACCAAATAAGTGTCAAAAAGTAAAAACCACAATAGACAGTTTTTGTCAATTCCTTTATTAAAAAAGAAAAAAGTGCCCCCGATGTACATCCATCATCAATCATGCCGCCCAACGGACACAAAAAAATAAAAAAAAACGTTGCCTCGATGGGAGGCCTCCCGGCGACTGCTGTCCTTTGGCTATGACAGCTGTTATATAGGCAAGGGCAAGGCTACCCACTGATGTAAATGGATGACCCCACCCCATCTGATGTTACATGACGTCAGAAGGGGGCGGGTCACCCAGTTACGATTCAAACATTGGGACCATCCCTATTAACAACTATGACGTCATGCTTGTACTTACAATATATTAATTTGTTACTACCCATGTATTATTTATTTACAGTTTTATAACTATCAGCACTCCAACCTGTGTTCAGAATCTCTAAGCTCATTTGCTACTATGCATCATGATTTTTCTGTAACTTTGATCCATCATGTTTTATCTTATCTTATACATTTATTAATTGTTGATGAGGTGTTTACAATAAACAAATACGCTCAACAATATTAATATGGTGTACATTGTTCTATGTTATGATTCCACTCATGTTATATAGATGTACCTACTGCTTGTCACGCACCTCACTCAAAGTCACAACCCTTCTTTCTTTCCTGCAATGCTGTCTTCTTACATTTCATTTCATCACAAATCCAAACAAAAAAAAAAAAAATTTCTAGGAGAGTGGGAGGAGCAATGCTATTACTGAAGTGATAAAGTAGTAAAAAAAACTTCTAGTTTTAAAATGTAGCTGTGTGATTC
This sequence comes from Lithobates sylvaticus, assembly GCA_028564925.1. Lineage (NCBI taxonomy): Eukaryota > Metazoa > Chordata > Amphibia > Anura > Ranidae > Lithobates > Lithobates sylvaticus. The sequence continues at coordinate 8,229 of JAQSEC010002209.1, read as the reverse complement.
AGAGGTAGAACTAGCAGCTTAATTCTAGGCTGTATCTTTACTCTAAGCAGAGAAGGATATGGAAGCATTTGGGCCTTGGGGGGCAGACTAGATGCTCTTTTCATAATAGGGACATATATTTCTCGTCACATGATGTGATGATGTAACGCGTAGGGAGGAGGAGACGTCACACTGCAAGCAGAAATGTGCAGAATGCCATTTTGTTGGAATGAGCACTATTAGTGTGACTCTTATTTGGGCTCTACAGGAGGATACCCACTGAGGGGACCCATGATGGCTATGGATTATCTTTATAACACCCAGATTTTGGATAAGGAAACACAGGAGAACTGCAGCATCCCATGCTATAAGGAGAAAAAGCGCTATTGATCTGAGTCACATCAGATCCATTCAATAAGGTGAGGTGAGAGAGGTGATTCACTGGTGGTGGGCAAACACAGTGAATACACCCAGTATAACCCTGATGCACTTTAATCCCTTCACTCCTAAGGGTAAAACAAATCTAAAAGCCTAAGCACAATTTTGCAGTTTTGACATGTGTTAGTAAAACCGTACATATCATCATATCTACTTTGTGCATTCGGGTGCTCGCATACTTCAAAGTCTTGCAGGACACGGCTGCTAACGAGAACTGAGTTCCTGTTGTGGAAAAAGTACAGGAACTCCGTTCCCATGCTTTCCCGCAGGACTTGAGCCCTGTATATAATGCCTAGTATGTGTCAATCACACTGATGGATGTCTGACTGGTGTAAATGGTCTACTCAAGGTCACCAGGTTAGGTAACTCCAGGGTAGGCAGAAACAGAGCCAGAAAATATGGCAGAGAACTCGTATCACCAAGAGAAGTCAGTTGGTGGCTAAACCCCTTATACTGCAATCATAATGAAAATATCATATCATATTAATGAGATTAGCTATAAGATATAGGTAGGGTCACGGAGATACTTTTGAACATTTATATTTTCATTTGTTCTTAACTTCCAAAAGCCAAAACCTATCTCAACTAGGACTTGTTTTTCCAGCATATCCCACAGATGCTCTATTGGATTAATATCTGAGGAATTAGGAGGAGAAGTTATTATCTCAAACATGTTTTATTCCTCAAAACCATTCTTCAACCATTTTTGCAGTTATTGAATCTGATAGCATCTAAAACTGTTTTTTCACTTTATACACTAAACTGAACTTTTAACTAAATAATTATGAACTATCAGCTTTCTTAAATAAGTAAAAGGAACCTGCTCTTTCTCTTTTAGATTTATCTTTATTCTTGACTTATTGCACATGAAAACATTACTAGATGGTCAGGTATCCGCATGCAATGGTCAAGGCTCCATGGTAACTGAAACTAAGAAGTGCAAGTCTCTGAAGAGCAATATACAAGAAAATTTCAAAGCTCTTTGTGAAAAAGTGGCAGCTTTTTTTATATGCAAGGGGGGACCTAGGGTATTATTTTCCAACACAAACTAAAATAATAAAAAGCGTATATAGTGGTACCTTTTCTTTGGCTTTATCTTTGGTTTCTTCATCCATCCATTCATTCTCTTTCTCCAACATGTCAATGAATGCCCAACGGATACCTTCAATTACTTCCTCCATCTAGACAACAATAATCAGCTTAAATGTTACAAATAACTACACTAATGCATGCTTTCATATGAAATCATACAATTAATCTTTACCAAATCAATATAAATTCCAACAACATAGTTATATATTTATGCTCGTAAAAGGAACCTATTAGGATAAAAATATGGAAGCTGCCACTTCTGACTGTTTTTTACTGTTCATACTCTGAAATTGTATCCTTACATCACAACTTAGTGAGTCACCAAATTAAATCATGCTTGTCATAATTAGGGATGAAAAAAAGTGTCTGGGTTTGGTTCGAAACATGTTTGTCAAACCCATCGTAAAGGAGAATCCTGAAAACCTAAATCCAAACCCTATTGAAGTCTATAGGAGGTATTGGGAGCTGGGCACTGGCACGGAGGGCAGGTACCAATTTAAAAAACAGCAGGGAGAGGGTCCACCTTCAAATGCAACTTTGAAGGTGACATGAGAAAAACACAATTCCTTGTTATTACATCGCTTAGGACTAGACATGTGCACAACAAAAAAATTCTTTTTTTGTTCGTTTTTTTTTTTTCGTTTTTGAAAAAAAAATCGTTTTTTTTTTATTTCGTTTTTTTCGTTTCCGTTGATTCGTAACGATTTGTACATTGGTAAGTCGTCGGTGTTCGGATTCGTAACAATTCGTACATTCGTAAGTCGTCGGTGTTCGTATTCGTACGATTCGTACATTCGTAAGAGTTTTTTTTTTCGTTGATTAGTTTTTTCGTTAGTTTAATTTTCGGACGCATTCGTATTTGTTGGTACATTCGTAACATTCGTAGATTCGTAATCGGAGCATAATTCATAATTTTATGTAATGTGTATACTATTATTACATTTTAATAATTTACAAATCGAAAAAAAAAGTTACGAATCGAAAAAAAAAAGTTACGAATCGAAAAAAAGTTACGAATGTACGAATTTTTTTGTTCAATAGATACACAGAAAACTACAAATCGAAAAAAAAAATAAAAAAGTTACGAATCGAAAAAAAAAGTTACGAATCGAAAAAAAAGTTACGAATGTATGAATTTTTTTGTTCAATCCATTCGACGTATGTTTAGCAGCACCATTGTAAGGGACACGGAAAATTACCAATTCAAAAAAAAAAAAAAAACAGTTACGAATGTACGAATTTTTTCGTTCGTTTTCGTTTTTCGTTTTTCGGATTTTCTTCATTAGTACATTTGTTGTTTCTAATTAGTTTTTTTCGTATTTTCGTTGTTTTTCGGATTCGTTCGATTTGAATGATTCGTTAATCGGATTCGTACGATTCGAACGATTCGTTATTCGGATTCGTACGATTCGAACGATTCGTTTATTCGGATTCGTACGATTCGAACAATTCGTTATTCGGATTCGTACGATTCGTTCATTCGTATGAAAACGAACGAACGAAAAACGGAAAATAACGAAAAACGAAAAAAAAATAAACGAATTGCACATGTCTACTTAGGACAGGGCTCAAAATGTCAAGTCATGAGCTACTAGCCAGGTCTTAAGAGTTACTCGCCACCAGTTGCCCTCGTAAATCATCTAATGAAACATTGATAAATGTTTTATGCAGAATTAGGTTACAAAAATAAATATTAACAACAACAACAACAACTTTAACAATATTAACATAAAGCATATTTCATTGATCTGACTGTGATAAATAAAATATGATTGGCTACTATAGGCACTGTACACATCATTACTGCATTGTTAAGTAAATATTGTAATGCTATTTTAAATAGAGTATTAAAAAAATTTTAATTAATGAATGATACTTTTACTGATTTAGGATCCAGAGAGACTTATAGAGGAGCACAGCACTGGACAAGGAAGCAGAAGCTGCTAAAGTTAACTTTTCATATTAACAAGCTGGTGATGGGTTGTTAGGCAGTCCAAACACCCAATCACCAAGTTGTTAATAGAAAAACGTTAGCAGCTCCCGACAACCCCCTCCCACCCTACCCCTACCTCATCTAGTTCTTTGCTGACTCCCGCTGTATGCCAGGCCCTGCTAAGAGAATGACAGGGGGTGGAGGCTGGGGGGAGAATCGGCCTCTGTTCAACCCCGCCTGCTGGCAGTGCAGCCTGCCCCCTCCCTCGAATGCGGCTCCACACTTGCCCTCAGCTTATTTCCACTCACCTAATGCAAGAAGGCGAGTGGAAATTTTGAGGGCTGGCTTAGAAGATGTTTTACAGTACACATATGCGTCATATTCTGGCATGTTGCATGTGTGATTTGCTAATTTTACGCTAAGCTTGGCTTAAATACAGTAGAAGCACCTGATCTGATTCATTACGTGATGAATTTAAATTAAAATTATTTTTTTAAAGTTAGTTTTGGCCATGACACCAGATTTGCTTGTCCAGCAGAAATGACCTGAATGAGGTTAGTGTAAGTTCTAAAAGTAAGAGTAGAGAGAGGCATGTGCAGAAATCAGTTTAGGGCTTTGTTTTCAAGGAGTGAGAGGCTAACAGTCTCTGAAAAGATAGAAAGAATAGAAACATGGCCTTTGATAGTGCTCAGAGGCAAACATTGTTTCAGTACTCATACAGTTTATAGTTTTTTATAGTTTCATTTTTTAAAACTTTTTGGTATTCTTTGCCCTGGTCACGCAAAGGTTATGTGTTTTTTGTTATTTTCAAATGATGCGGTGAGGTGCAAAGACAAAATGGCCAGTAACGGGAACATTTTCAAAAGTAATTTTCGGTAAATTTTTCACACAACAAAGTATAGAACGGTTAGATGTCCCGTGTGGAAGATTTTGATGCAGCAGGAAACAAAATAAATGCTTTAAGAACCGTATGTGAGGGTTACCTAGCTTCAGCAACTGTGACCTTATTGATCTCTACAGATGATTTGGTGTATTGGGCTGGCTAGGCTGGTTCCCCTTCCTTCCTCACCGCTTCATGTGTATCCTTCCTAAAGACTCTTGGTTGAAGGGGATGTGCATGAGATTACATGTTTAAACAATTGTATAAATGGAGGCAAGCAAGATGGTTGAGCCATAAAGTAGAACTAAAGGCATTTTGTTATATAGCTTAGGAGAGGGTTATAACCCCTGTCAGGTTTTTTTGCCATCTGTTTCTCAGATGTCTCACTTCCTTGTGTAACCATGGGACAGGAAGCAAGGGGAAATCTCCCAATGGGACACAGATGGTATTAAAAAACTGACAGTGCTTTAATCCCTCTTCACTGTATCTAAAACAAAAAAAAAAGTTTCTCTTCAGGTATACTTTCATACCATGAGGAATGACATCAATAGTTTTTTGGCATTAACTGCACATGTTTTTTTGATGTAAATAATCTTTTTGAGTTTGCCTCATATGAATCTCTCTTCTGTGAATGTGCAGGAGGGTATTAATAGCATACTGATGTCTGAAAGGAGTTGGAAGTCTATAACTTAAAGAGGAAGTAAACCCTCTTTTACAACTTTAGCTTACAGGTAAGCCTATATTAAGGCTTACCTGTAGCTAACAGGGATATCTCCTAAACCTGCACGGTTTAGGAGATATACCTGTATTTCCATGTGCCGACGTCATGCGGCACATGCGCACTAGCGACAACTGAAGCATCGGCGCTATATGCCGATGCTTCAGTTGTTATGCCGCTCTCGTGCGCATGCGCGTGACGTAATCGCGGCTCCGGCAAATCACAGCGCCGGAGCCGCGATACCCGGAAGTCACTCCACGAGAAGATGTCGGCGGTCGGAGGGGGAGAAGAGGACCGATGCGAGGCTTCGATTTCAGGTAAGTGATGCTTAATTAGCTAGTATGCTATGCATACTAGCTAATTATGCCTTTGTCTTGCAGGTTTTTTTTGTTTTTTTCGATTTTTTCAAGAGGGTTTACTTCCTCTTTAAAGAATCCAATGGAAGAGAAAGGGAAATAATAATAAACATTTAACAAAGTTTTAATGCAGATGTCTTTTTTAAGCCATTAAAAAGGTGTATCAAGTTTTAAATTGAAAAAAATCACAGAAATGAGACAGAAATAGTGTACAGTCTATGAACAGAATATAATCAGTTAAGCCCTTCCCCTACCCTTCTCTCTCCAATTTAGTATGTATCTCTCAATACACTAAGTGCATTTAATGAATTTCCATTATTATTTTTATTTATAAGGGATCTTTTTGCTATTTAAATATGTAAACATAGCTTCACATAGAGGAATGGAGAAGTCCGCCTTTTTCTTTGATGTAGGTCTTTCAAGTGCTGTTGCCCACGGACTGCATGGAAGGTCGTCATATGTCTGGTCAAGCATGTGGTGCCCAAGCGGCTGCTGTTCTGGCCATGCTTGATCCACTTCAGACATAGGTTGCAAACAGCAACAGTGCGATCTGCTGCACACGTGTCAAAAAAGCCCACCCCAAGGAACATTTCAAAATCAGCGGGGTGTCAGCAGGGGTGTCAGCAGCGCACTGCACCTGCAGAGCTCTGCGATGTGATGCAGTAGGGTGGCTGCCCTTAAGCTGCCCCCTAGAGGACATCCTGCCTCATTGGAGTTGTGCCGCCTCCTCCTCCTCCTCTCTTCTATCGGGCACCCAAGTAGAGTCAGTGAGTTTCTTGTCCTTCTTGGGCACTCCCTCTCTCTAGGCTCCAGTTACTCCCTTCCTCAACCTGGGAACCAACATCCGAACCTTCTATTTGCTGCACATCCTCCAGCAGCATGTACCCGACACTGTGGTCGAATAGTTTGGGGGACTCCTCCGTGCACGATTGTGGGGCTACAGAAGGAGTGACTGGACAAGGAGCCAGTGGAATAGGCCACTTTGGCAGCTGCATTGGAAGGAAAACTACTCTGAGCCTGGGTGTCAGAGTATGAGGAGGATGAGGATGGCTTTGTTATCCACTCCACCAACTCTTCTGCATGTTCTGGCTCGATAACATGGCCAGCAGCAGAAAAAAAGGACAAGTGTGCCCCCCGGGCTACTTGCAGAGGATGCACCATGTCCACGACCAGCACTGTTGACTGTAGACACAGAGGCTGCTTGCCTTGCCTTTTAGTGGCCTGTGAGAGTCTGCCTCTCCTTGGTGGCCTTCCGGACATGATGTACATTTTGTTTTGCAACAACACAACTACACTGTATTGTGTACTGTGAACACCATCAGAAAAGTAGTAGCAACTGCACTACTGCTGCACTGTATTGTGTACTATGTACACCACCAGAAATGTAATGGCAACTGCACTACGGCTGCACTGTATTGTGTACTGTGTACACCACCAGAAAAAGTAGTAGCAACTGCACTACAGCTGCACTGTATTGTGTACTGTGTACACCACCAGAAAAGTAGTAGCAACTGCACTACGGTTGCACTGTATTGTGTACACCACCAGAAAAGTAGTAGCAACTGTACTTTGGCTGCACTGTATTGTGTACTGTGTACACCACCAGAAAAGTAGTAGCAACTGTACTTTGGCTGCACTGTATTGTGTACACCACTAGAAAAGTAGTAGCAACTGCACTACGATTGCACTGTATTGTGCAGAAAAGTGTGTGTATATATATAAATATATATATATTTATAATAAAATATACACACACACACACACACATACGAGACTAATTAATACACCACCTGAAATATATTAGAAATAGTACACCACAGAATGCACTGTAGATATAGGCTACACTGGATACAGAGTATATATATATAAAATATATAATATATAATTTAATATAAATAATATATTTATATATATTTATATAATATATATCAAATACACTGCCACTAGCTGAATAACCCACAACACTACACAGGGCCCCTGAGCCATGAGCCAGAGGGCTCATCATACAGTAATGCACTGAAATCTTGAAGTGAATTATGGGGCGTTCCGCGGCAACCGAAGTTTGCCACGAACGCCCCATAATGTTCATTCTTCGGCGAACGAGCGAACACATGTTCGACCCGAACAGCGAGCTCATCCCTATACTAACAAAATTGGATTCTGCATGGCAACCCTTATGAGCTGCAAGCAAAAGTTCATTAGCATTTACAGGTGATATTTTCATATCAGAAAGAAACATGTTTTTTTGTATACAGCACATATAGCACATTGACTAAAATCAAGAAAAGTTATCTAAGTGTTAGCATATTAAAGCCTCCTGCTTTAAATATACAGCTTACAAAGAACTCAACTGATATTCACATGCAATTGGCATTAAAACAAGCAGTATGGCTTTCATTGCCTAATAAAAACTGACTGCTTGTGCAATCTCTGAAGGATCCTGAATTGAAGCCAGAATTAAAAGTTTAGAGAAGTGCCTTCGGCAAACTAGTTAAAACGAAACAAGCTGGAGGAATTGGACACACCCACCTAAAAGACTACTACACGGCCACGATCCTATCTCAGTTAAAAGGGTGGTTCCCGTCACAATCTATCACCCCTTGGGCAGAAATAGAACAACACCAAATCCCAGGGGGAGACTTATATAATTTCCTTATAACACATGCTCTAAACCCGACCAACGTAACAAATCTGTCACCCACCATTCAAGCGTCAATCGACTCTTGGAAGCAACTCTTGAAAGCAAATCTCCCTGAGATGCCCACTACCACATTAAATTTCCCCATATCAGCATTAACACTCTTGATCCCCGGACTATCCTTAAATAGATGGA
>JAQSEC010002632.1:0-13356 GCA_028564925.1 Lithobates sylvaticus | reverse complement strand
CGGAGCGGCCCAAGAAGAGACGCTGGCGCCATGGAAGAAGATGACGGACGAGAAGACCAGAGCAAGAAGAAGCGGATCGGAGGAAGAAGAAGATGGAAGAAGAAGATGGAAGAAGATGCCGGAAGGAGAAGATGAAGAAACCGAAGGATGAAGAAAGGAAGAAGGAAGACCAGAAGAAAGAAGATTATAATAAAGGAATTGTCAAAGACCGTCTCCTGTCATTTTTAACATTTTTGTCACTTTTTTGGTGAAATGGTAGGGGTACTTTTGTACCCCCTTACCATTTCACACAGGGGGGGGGCGGGATCCGAGGATCCCCTTGTTAAAGGGGGCTTCCAGATCTGTTATGTATCTGTTAGGTCTGTTATGGATTTTTAGGGGGACCCCACTCCAGTTTTTTTTTTTTGGCCGGGGCTTCCCCTTAAAATCCATCCAGACCTCAAGGGTCTGGTATAGATTTTGAGGGGGATCCCACGCCATTTTTTTTTGGCCGGGGTTCCCCTTAATATCCATAGCAGACCTGAAGTGCCTGGTAATTGAATTTGAGGGGACCCCCACGTTTTTTTTTTTTATCAATTACTTTTTTTTTTATCAATGACTTTCAATGAATGACTGTTCTCTGTCTTACGGGAGCCGACAATTCATTAGCCGCGAGTGATTTTAAATAGCTTTTTTTCCTGCAAAAATGACACTTTGTGCAGGGACAGTTCTAAGCACGGGAAACATGCGCCCCTTCACAGGCATACTATAGACACCCCCCAGGTACGAAATTGAAAGGAATATTACACTTTTATTGTTTCACTTTAAGCATTATTAAAATCACTGCTCCTGAAAAAACAGCCATTTTTTAAAAAAAAATTGCATTGATACATGTCCCCTGGGGCAGGACCCAGGTCCCCAAAAACATTTATGACAATAACATGCATATTAGCCTTTAAAATTAGCTCTTTTGATTTTGAACGTTCGCGTCCAGTGTAATTAATAGGGTTCTTAAATTCACACGGACTTTAGGTCCGTTCGTGGGTTCTGGTGCGAACCGAACCCGGGGGTGTTCGGCTCATCCCTATTTGTGAGTGATATTTTGAAACCAAAATATTACTATCACTGTTATAAAACACTAATCATGTGTGATATATAAAATAAAATATTATTTCAAATGAGTGATTTAACATGTTTCTGGGAATACATGTGAAATGTAATTTTCACTCAATTTGAGATTTTGGTATTTATTTCTTAATTTTTTAACTGATTTTAATTCCCATATACAACTTTTCCAATGTACATGGTAAATCAATTAAATATCACCAATAAAAAGCTTTGGGTCCTCCCTCTCATTTAAGCTAATTAATTATAACTGAATGATCTAAGCAATTATTTGGTGACCTGAGATAATGTTTAAGTGACACATTAATATTTTAAAATACATCCAATATTGCTTAACTTCTTCAACATGGGATGGGACCTAAATGCAATTCTAATTTCACATGCAAAAACTCAATTTTATATTCTCTCAGGGCTGTTTTATACTTTGTACATCAGCACATAGACATAGTAGATATTTGCTGTCCACTGCCACAAAATGCCAGGCTGGCTATGCATTATTGAACATACTCTCAGTTACAGGAAAATTATGTGAAATGATCCTCTACACCAGTAATCAGTATCCATGGAGAGAGGTCAAGGTTTAGCAGGTAACATATGCACTTATAGCAGAACATTTTTATTAACCACCTATCAAACCCAGTCAGCAATAACCAAGAAATATATAATTGTATTATATAAATAGACTTTGCTTTAGAAATTAAGCTTAAATTAAATACCCATGTGATGTACTATAGTTTTTTTAGACCATATTCCAGTTAGTGGCCCTATGTAAGAAAAAAAATCAAGAGTTAAAACTCCCTTTAAATACAAACATATAATCAAAACATTAATCTATAAAACTATAGCTATTAAAAGTGTGCCATTTGGACATTTAAAAATACAAACATAGGTTTTGTGTGTGCATGTGGATATTTTGTTTTGTAACTCGGTAACACTACAAAGATGTATGATTTATTTATGGTTTTGAGCCTATATTGTACATTTTTGGAACACTTGTGTGAAATATATGACATATACAGTATGACTGGTAGAGCCAGACCTTCAATCCCTGAATATGCCTATTTTACAATGCCAGTGGGCTATGTTCTAATGCCTTGCAGAGCTTATGTAAATAAGTACCCATATTTATATTAGGCATTAAAGCAACCATACTGGTTCATTGAGTACAATCTAAACCACTAAATATTGAGGACATAATAATAATACTCTATGTAAATAAAAAGTTGCTCTACAAAACTGAGGCCATTAGGTACAAGTCTTTACAAACTAAGCAATGAATTAAAACTGGGTTCCAATACCTGTCATAGGAATTAGTTATTACCCAACTTTAAGAAATTATGATCATGTTTAGATAAGTTTCATGGTATAACATGAAAAATGTAAAGGTACACTGGAAAGCTAGATGTACAGTGGTGTGAAAAAGTGTTTGCCCCCTTCCTCATTTCCTGTTCCTTTGCATGTTTGTCACACTTAAGTGTTTCGGAACATCAAACCAATTTAAACAATAGTCAAGGACAACACAAGTAAACACAAAATGCAATTTGTAAATGAAGGTGTTTATTATTAAAGGTGAAAAAAAATCCAAACCATCATGGCCCTGTGTGAAAAAGTGATTGCCCCCTAAACCTAATAACTGGTTGGGCCACCCTTAGCAGCAACAACTGCAACCAAGCGTTTGCGATAACGTGCAATGAGGCTTTTACAGCGTCCTGGAGGAATTTTGGCCCACTCATCTTTGCAGAATTGTCCTAATTCAGTTACATTAGAGGGTTTTCGAGCATGAACGGCCTTTTTAAGGTCATACCACAACATCTCAATAGGATTCAGGTCAGGACTTTGGCTAGGGCCACTCCAAAGTCTTCATTTTGTTTTTCTTCAGCCATTCGGTGGTGGACTTGCTGGTGTGTTTAGGATCATTGTCCTGCTGCAGAACCCAAGTTCGTTTCAGCTTGAGTACACGAACAGATGGTCGGACATTCTCCTTCAGGATCTCTTGGTAGACAGCAGAATTCATAGTTCCTTTTATCACGGCAAGTCTTCCAGGTCCTGAAGCAGCAAAACAGCCCCAGACCATCACACTACCACCACCATATTTTACTGTTGGTATAATGTTCTTTTTCTGAAATGCAGTGTTCCTTCTACGCCAGATATACTTGGACACACACCTTCCAAAGAGTTCCACTTATGTCTCATCGGTCCACAGAATGTTGTCCCAAAAGTCTTGGGGATCATCAAGATGTGTTGTGGAGAAATTGAGACGAGCTTTGATGTTCTTTTTGCTCAGCAGTGGTTTTCTCCTTGGAACTCTGCCATGCAGGCCATTTTTGCCCAGTCTTTTCCTGATGGTGGAGGCATGAACGCTGACCTTAACTGAGGCAAGTGAGGCCTGCAGTTCCTTGGACGTTGTTGTGGGGTCTTTTGTGACCTCTTGGATGAGTCGTCGCTGCGCTCTTGGGGTAATTTTGGGCGGCCGGCCACTCCTGGGAAGGTTCACCACTGTTCCATGTCTTCGCCATTTGTGGATAATGGCTCTCACTGTGGTTCGCTGGATTCCCAAAGCTTTGGAAATGGCTTTATAACCCTTTCCAGACTGATAGATCTCAATTACTTTCTTTCTCAATTGTTCCTGAATTTCTTTGGGTCTCGGCATGATGTGTAGCTTTTAAGGATCTTCTGGTGGACCTTACTGTGTCAAGCAGCTCCTATTTAAGTGATGCCTTGATTGTGAACAGGTGTGGCAATAATCAGGCCTGGGTGTGGCTAGAGAAATTGAACTCAGGTGTGGACAACCACAGTTATAGTATGTTTTAACAAGGGGGGCAATCACTTTTTCACACAGGGCCATGATGGTTTGGATTTTTTTTCACCTTTAATAATACACACCTTCATTTACAAATTGCATTTTGTGTTTACTTGTGTTGTCCTTGACTATTGTTTAAATTGATTTGATGTTCCGAAACACTTAAGTGTGACAAACATGCAAAGGAACAGGAAATGAGGAAGGGGGCAAACACTTTTTCACACCACTGTACATTGATGCACAGCTACAACCAAGTACACCTGTGCTTGCATGAGCGTCAACTTTTACTGTTTGGAAGGTGTCACTTTTTACCTTTAGCGGTACGTGATAACCAGAGACGTATCATCCAAGGGTGCAATGTGTGCAGTGAAAATGGGCCCTGGGGGTAGGGCCAACTGTGCTCTTACACATATTGCACCAATAGAGAGCAATAGGAATTCCAAAAATGACAGCCGTGCAGTGTGCCTCTTACATGTCCGGGTGAAAGAGTTTGATTTAAAAAAAAAAAAAAACATTGTGCTGTGTTTAAACATCAGTTTGTGAGACTGATACTTGTGGCACAGCAATCTAAGCATTTTTATGTGTACAAAAAATATTTGTTGATTTGTTTTATTTAACATGCCCCCATCAGCCCCTCCCACTGTCAACTCAATTTGGCCACACACACATTTAAAAACATTACTAATGCTTATTTTGCCCTAGGTCTGTTACAATCATAGCAACACCTCTGGCATAATGAAAAGCATGCCTACTCTTTGCTGTGGTGCACTTAGTACACCACTTTTTTTTTTTTTTTTTTATGAAGTCCAACATATGAACATAGTAGTGCTTGTATAATTTATTTCTATCTTTTTATGTTTTTTTTTTTGGTTATAATTATTATTTCTTCAGATCATTGTAAAAATAGATATAGATAACAAGTATTTTTTAGTCTTTACAGGCAAATATAATAAAACACGTTCAATGGTATATTAAACAGACCAAAAGGAAGCAAACAAGAGAAGATTATATTTAAAGTTTACACTGATTTAAAGGTGGGTCTGAACTGTAGAAGACGTAATCAGAAAAGGCAAACAGAGGGAAAAAGGCTTACCACCGGTATTACTTGCAGGCTCCCTGCATCTTATTTTTTTGGCATTACTAATTTACAATGCCTTGTTCCCCACTGTGTCTCTGTCTTTAGGTGGCCGTCTTGGTGTAGGGAGCTCAACTTTTTTCTTGGTAACTGGTAATCTGATAAGGGCTGAGGTTAATGCAACCAGAGAAGTGCATGACACCTGGATTGGAGAATAAATAATGCAGAAGCAGGTAGATGCTTGCAATTCAGGTCCTCAGGTACAGCTTCCTCTCCAGTAAGCATATCAGTAAAGACATCACCAATTCTCACTCTAAATCTCATAATACAGGCAGCCAGAGGCAGCATTGACATAGTTCTTGCATTGCATATACTGTATATAGTAGGCTACAGAACAGTCACATGTCAGGAAGTGATATTTTTCAGGATACTGCTTAGGCACAATTCAGATTTCTATAATGACCAATCTTCAATTTTTGAGTTCAGGTACACTTTTAGTGCTATTTCTGATAGAAGAACAGGGCAAATATCTCTTATGATAAATTCTGTTTAATTTACTCAGCTTGCATATTGCATTTATTATTGCTTAGCAATGTGTGCATTGTGAAGTACCATTTATATTGATGATTCTTTAGTAGATAAAAACAGCACAATGTGCATTGGTGCAGTAAGAAGGTCGATGTGCTGAAAAAATCATTTTAAAGAAAATGTATTGGATAGATATTCAATCTATCACTCTGGCGCTGCATACGATTTATATTAAAGGAAATTGAACCAAGTTATGAAAGAAAGTCTTTGTAACTACATTGAAATAGTTACATGTGTACTAATTTCATGCTGCAATATTTATGTAGCATAATTAAAGCGGGGCTCCACTGCCTAAAACATATATTTTTTTTGGTACAATGACATGATGATGTTATGTAAAATTATCACTCGCTTGTTCCCATTTTTTATGCTGTAAGATGTCCGTTTTCGCTTTAAAAATGTAATTATAAATCCTCTTGTCCTTGGTTCTCATCTTGCCTGTGGGCATGTGAAGCCCACAGGCATCCTCTTCTGGGATACAGTGCAGCTGATCGACCAGCATGCACTGCGGGTTGTATCCCCGAATTCGCACATGCACGGTAACTTTCAATAGAAGCGCCGTCAACAGCTCAGGTTGCCATCGGGTTTTTTTTTTTTTTTTAAATAACAAACATATCATAAATACCTCCACTGTGCAGCTCCTCTTCTGGTGTCCTCCGGCAGGTCTTGCGGCTCCTCCCCACATCAGACAACCCCCTAGGAGAAGCACTCTCCCAAAGGGGGTTACCTTTCGGGCGTGCTCCCGAGGTGAAAAAACACAAAGTTTTACAACCCCTTTAATGACCTAAGATCCTTAATGTTTAATCATTTAAATAAAGATAGAGCTACAATAGCAAAGAGCTGATTTATTAAAACCAGATGAAAAGTGGAGCTGTAGTCTATATCAATCTGGTTTCATGTTTGTTTACAAGATGGTACTTGACTGGTACGAAATATCTCCATTTTGATAAAATAATTGCCTTTAATAGAGTTTTGGTTTTTTATGCATTGGATTAAAAATAAAATGGGAGTGGAAGGTTTACATTTTTAATTTGTCTTTGAAAAATAAGTCCCAGTTCCACCACATAAAGTTATCTAGTATATTAAGTTTTATCTTTGTATTGTTGTTTAGGATATTATACAGCATTTGATTCATTTTACTTCCCATGTTTTCACAATGCAATGCAATGCAATTTTTTTAATCAAGTAAATGTGCCTGCAGTCTTAATTTATTAATTTATTTTATTTCCAGCTCTTTATGACAAAATGCTATAATATATATATATATATATATATATATATATATATATATTCTGAACTTGTTAAATTTTAATGAATTAAATAACACATGGCTGTAATGGTCCACAGCCTAATCTACATTGTGCTTGTGAATAAAATGTCTGTTCAGCATGTAATGCATGGCTGCTTGAATTTGTTTCAGCTCTGGATTCTAAAAACTAACAGCTGAATATCTGATAGTTCTAACCAGCATATAGAGTACTTTCTAAAGGAAAAATGAATTAGACTGAGCAAAATACTGTGGCGCAAAATATTAAGGAAATCAAAACAAAGTCACTTTCACTGACAGTGGAGTGCATAAAGTAGCTGCAAGGTAAAAAGCGTGCAGCATCCAAACTCACCATATCAAACTCAATACATGTATACATTTTAAACAATCCTATGGTGACTTTAACCATAACACACAGCCTTCTACAAAGTATTAACATTTAAATGGTTGACAGAAAAATATTTAGATACTGGGAAAAATAACTATTTCATTGCCAGGAGCATTTGCAAAGGCAAACTTGCTTGTGGGACAACAGAGAACAACTTTGCCTGTTTGTTGCATTTGCTCCAATAACTAATTTATGAAAATACAAAGTTAGAATGAGAGTAACTTGACATGCTTAAAGAGAAACTGCAGTCTGCTCACCTGAGTTCAATTTCTCTAGCCACACCCAGGCCTAAAAAAATAATAAAAAAACATCTTTGCCATTCTGAAGCTTCCCTACAACCACTTTGCATATTATTTTATATATACCCTTATTCTGTACTTTTAACTGTGGGCATCGGAAGCTGCTGCCTGTTCACTTCCTGGATTTACACAGAGGCACACCTACAGCTCTGCAGCCCTGAAGCTCTCATTGGCCCTCTTGTGACTCACCCCCTCCCTTCCTGGCAAACTCTCACGAGAGTGAGAGAGAGCTGTGCATGATGTCATAAACCTAGGCTAATGACCAGACAAGAAACAATAGTTGGGCTGTATAAGGTATTTACTGGCAGAAAAACATGTTTTACTATCCAAAGTTAAAACAACAAGGGCAGACGATTTTATAAATGAAAAGTTGAAAAAATTACTGAAGTTCCACCTTAAGCCCTTAATTTTCTACTTTTCCTGCTGCATCTAGTTTTAATAATGCACCTTGAGAGAGTTTTATATCTGGGATTTAATGCTAATTGCTCAAAATTCATATTTCCAGGAATGATCCACTAATAAAGCAAAAAATGCAAACAAAAAGACCTCCTCACAGAAAGATACTAACTTTAGAACGTTCTAAAAACAGGATCTTAGCTCCTAAAGTTTTTGACACAAAGCTCTCTACCCCTCCCACCAACCCTCCTTGTAATCCTAACCATAAGACTAGTTTGTAAGACTAGTCTGTAAACTGGCACCCTACAATTTATAATCACTGCATGTTTTGGGACTGTACCGAGGTTGAACTGTATTTTACAAAATGGTACTGTGCATGCACAATGTTAAAGAAAATGTAAACACCAAAATCTTATATGAGCTTTAACACACCTACCAACAGCAATCTGAATGTTACAATGACCAACTAGATAGTATGTATGCTGATGTCATTTTAGAGGCATATAGACAAATCAGGAGAGTGCACCTGGCTATGCCCATGCACATGGACAACTCACTTGAGCACCACGTCACAGTGGTATATTGGATAGCACTCTTGCCTAGCAGTAAAAAGGGTTGCTGGTTCAAATCCCAACCACGACACTACCTGCCTCGAGTTTGCAGGTTCTCCCTGTGCCTGTGTGGGTTTCCTCCCACACTCCAAAGACATGCTGGTAGGTTAATTGACTTCTGCCTAAATTGGCCCTAGTATATAAATGTGAGTTAGACCTTTCCTGGTCAGGCAACAAATGCTTAGATATTAAAATATAGTTTTGATCATCACAATTTTCAAAAGGTTACTTGCATTAAGTTTATTGAAAGGAATTTATAAAGAAAAACATGACATGACCGTGACAGAGCATTGTTAATTTTTCAGGACAGAGAGCTGCCTTTCATTTCTTTTGTCTAGTTTAGTTTGTCCCATATCCCAAGGGAAATGAAAGTAAATGATCATGGTATGAGACTGAATTTTAGAATAATTAAAAAAAAATATTGAGACAGGATTGTCTGTATTATTTAACTGGAAATCAAAGTATCAGATGACATGTGAGTAATCTTGTGCATAACCATACCTCAATTCTAAATTCTGATTGCACAAAAACAACAAAAATGGTACACATTGTAGCTAGCTTGTGTATTATTGATTTGTTGTTTTTATATAAATAACTATGATAAAATACTTATGATTTTTTTTTAGCTGTTTTGTTCCTGTTTATTCATATGTTATAAATAACAACAATGGCCTCTTATAACATAGCAAAAATTCCCTTCTATTAATCAATCAGTTCTCACAGGGTACGCCTATCCACGCACCAAGAAACCCAGGGACTACACCTAAAAATGTTTAGGACTTTATTAAAGTAGATTTGTTTGATGTCCGTTTTTTACTTATAGGAAGGGGTAAACTGAGAGATACCTCTTCAAATCAATTTACCATTTAACTCTTCTCCTCTTAGTGGCTCTGTCTGTACTGCAGTAAACAACTAAAGGGAGTACAAAAAGGAAGCATAGGGATTCTAATCAACCGATGGAAATCAACCTACTCTAGGCTTCTAAATTCAATCTATTACTTTAATTCTTCCTGGACTTAAAAAGCATCCTGACTGCAATAAAATACTGACTCCTGGTCACTGATAACTAATGCCATGTACACACGATCAGACTTTTCGGCAGACTTTGCTGCGGGGTCCGCCGGACTTTCCGAACGAGCGTACTTGCACACACACGAACGGACTTTCCGGTGGACTAGGTCCGACGGACATCCCAACGGACTTTCGGCGGAGGTCCAACGGACTTTCCAAATGAACGGACTTGCCCACACACGGACTAAAGTCGTTCATTTTGAACGTGACTCCAGGTACGATGGGGCTAGAGAAGGAAGTCAATCTCACCACTTTCCTTAATGAGATTGACACCTTGCGAGCCCCATCGCCTGGTATGGATTTTAAGGGTAACCCCCTACGCCAAAAAAACGGCATGGGGTCCCCCCAAAGTCCATACCAGACCCTTATCCGAGCATGCAGCCCAGCCGGTCAGGAAAGGGGGTGGGGACGAGCAAGCACCCCCCTGAACCGTACCAGGCCGCATGCCCTCAACATGGGGGGGTGGGTGCTTTGGGGAAGGGGGGCCATGTTGATGAGGACAAGGGCCTCTTCCCAACAACCCTGGACGTTGGTTGTCAGGGTCTGCGGGTGGGGGCTTATTGAAATCCGGGAGCCTCCTTTAATAAAAGGGCACCCAGATCCCAGCCCCCCACCCTATGTGAATAAGTATGGGGTACATGGTACCCCTACCGATTCACCCGGGGGAAAAAAAGTCAATAAAAAATCACACTAGACAGGTTTTTACAGTAGTTTATTAGGCAGCTCTGGGGGTCTTCTGCCGACTTCGGGGGTCTCTTCTGACTTCTCCGCGCTTTCTGGCCTCTTCTCCCGCTCTCCGGTTCTTCAGCCGGGCTCCTCTGATATCTTCTTTCAGCTCTTTTACTAGCATTGGCCCGGTCTTCTCGTTTGTCGTCGTCGCCGCCGTCTTCTTATTCTTCTTCCTTCTTCTCTTCTTCCGATGTTGACACGATGCTCTCTCCTGCTGTAATGCTGTGGACACGCTGCGTATCGACTTATATAGGCATAAGGGGCGGGGTCAACGGGTGATGTCACCCAGTGACCCCGCCCCTTATGGCAGCACAGTCCCAGGGCATGCAGGTGCTGTAGTTGCCATTGCGTCGTAGTTGGTCCGTTGGACCAGCATACAGACGAGCAGACTTCCCGACAGGAACTGGGTCCAGCGGACTTTCAGCGGGAAGATTTAAAACATGTTTTTTTTCTGGGTCTGTCTGACTTTTGGAAAGAAAAACACACGATCGGAATGTCCGCCGGATTCCGGACGGCCGGACCAAGTCCGCCGGAAAGTCCGATCATGTGTACGGGGCATAAGAGATATGAGAGCAACTTAGAACTAAAACCCCTCCCTGAAAACCATATTACCACATCTAAACATGATAGTGCACCCAAGCTCACTAAGAAAATAAAAATACCCTACATGTTTCACTCTAAGAAAGAGCTTCGGTGGGGGTGTATAAAATAAAATAAGTGGTCAAAATGAAAAGTGCTGTAATCACCACATGGCAAATGGCAAATCTCTGCTTGTCTACAGCTTCTATTTATAAATACTTCTCAACAGTGTAAGAGATATGAGAGCAACTGAAGAGGGGCATACCTACAGGCCAGTTTATGTGGGCAAGAAGGAATTGCTCTTCAGATGAGGCATTTAGAACAGAGAGTATGCAGCTTGTTGATAGTTTTAGCAAGAGAGGTTATAAGCTGCATGATTTAGAAAGATCCTATAAGAAAGTGAGCGACCTCCCAAGAATACAGTTGTAAAACCCAAAGATGAGACAGGGAGCATGAGAATAATTGGCACCTATTGCAGACAATCTAGCTAGAATTACAACATTATCAAAGGATATTGGCACATGCTACATGATAAGGATTTATCACAAGCTTTAACAGTAAATCCCCAGATCACCTATAGGAAAGGGAGCAGCCTCAAGGATATGCTGGTTCACCACCTTTATGAGGATAAAAGTCCCAAACCACAAGCATCCTTGACCTGGTTACCAGAAAAACCTAAAGGAAGTTATAAATGTGGTCACTTTAAAGCCTGTAGATATATACTGACAGTCAATTTCATCAATCCAAAAAACAGAGAAAAAATTGTTATTACATCCTCCTATAATTATAGCATGGAGGGTGTAATATATGTAGCCAAAATGCCCCTGTCCCCTTCTCTAGGTTGGTAAGATGATCCGCCAACTGAGATGCAGGGTTCTGGAACACATAAATGATGTGGTATTAAACAAGGACAGACCAATAGCAAGACATATGGTACAAAAACACAATGAAAAAGCTGTTGGCCTGTCCTTTTGGGTGGTCCAACAAATTAAATTGAGTTAGAGGAAAGGAGATCTAGATAAGGAACTACTAAAAACAGAAGCCAAATGGATCTTTCGGTTGGGATTACATGCCCATCAGAGCATAAATTAAGGTTTTACCTACCTACCTTTTGTGGAAGAATAAATCTTTTGATAGCATCTGCAAATTATCTTTATAGTGATTTTATAATAGATGTGTGTAAACCCTTTAATGATTACTCATATGAATCTTACATAGAGACATTTATAAGGAGATATAAGTGGTGCAAAGATAGAATGAACAAGACTGAAAATGGTGAGAGTGAGGGATTGCTCTTCCCCATCAGTCTGAAGGTAAAAACATTCAATTTAAAATCCACTAGATGGCGTTGTTGAGAAGCAGCTATAAATATAATCTGTAGACAAGCAGAGTTGCCATTTGCCATGTGGTGATTACTTTTCATTTTAAACACTTATTTTTTTTATACACCCCTGACAAAGCTCTTTCTTAGAGTGAAACATGTATGGTATTTTGATTTCTTAGTGAGTTTGGGTGCACGATCACATTTAGATTTTGGTTGGCGGGGAGGGGATTTATTTCTAAGTTGCTCACATATCTCTAATGACGCTTACACACGGTCGGAATTCTCGTCGGAAAAAGCTCTGATGGTTTTCCCGTCGGAATTCCAACGGAATTTCGCTCAAACTGTCTTGCCTACACACGGTCACACCAAATTCCGACGATCAATAACACTGCGCCTTAAAAAACTTCTGACTGCACTATAAAAGGGAAGTTTAATGCTTCTGAGCATGCGTTGAATTGTTTCCGAGCATGCGTCGGAATTTTGCGTGTCGGAATTGCATACACACAATCGGAAAATCCGAAAGGTTTTCCGTTGGAAAAATTAAGAACAGGTTCTCAATCCAAAGTCCGTCAGAAATTCCGACAGAAAAAGACGGATGGGCATACACACGGTCGGAAAATCCGATGAAAAGCTCCCATCGGAGCATTAGTTATCAGTGGCCAGGAGTCAGTATGTTATTGCAGTCAGGACACTTTTTAAGTCCAGGAAGAATGGAAGTAAAAGATTGAATTTAGGAGCATAGAGTAGGGTGGTTTCTATCAGTTGATTAGAATCCCTATGCTTCCTTTTTGTACTTCCTTTAGTTGTTTACTGCAGTACAGACAGAGCCACTAAGAGAAGAAGAGTTCAATGGTAAATTGATTTAAAGAGGTATCTCTCAGTTTACCCCTTCCTATAAGTAAAAAACACACATCAAACAAATCTACTTTAATAAAGTACTAAACATTTTTAGACAGAGCATAAACAGAGCCTAAACAGAGCCACTAAGAGGAGAAGAGTTCAATGGTAAATTGAAGTGGAGCGATATCTCACAGTTTACCCTTTCCTATAAGTAAAAAACCCACATCAAAAAAATCTACTTTAACCACTTGTCGACTAGCCACTGTCATTATACGGTGGCAGGTG
>JAQSEC010001122.1:0-13640 GCA_028564925.1 Lithobates sylvaticus | reverse complement strand
CACCATCAAAACTGCCCCCATCAAAACTGCCCCATCATATTGCCCCATCAAAACTGCCCCATCATATTGCCCCATCAAAACTGCCCCATCATATTGCCCCATCAAAACTGCCCCATCAAATTGCCCCAAAAACTGCCCCATCAATAATGCCCCATCAAAATTGCCCCATCATATTGCCACCATCAAAACTGCCCCCATCATATTGCCCCATCAAAACTGCCCCAACAATATTGCCCCCATCAAAACTGCCCCATCATATTGCCCCATCAAAACTGCCCCATCAAAACTGCCCCATCAAAACTGCCCCATCATATTGCCCCATCAAAACTGCCCCATCAAAATTGCCCCATCAAAAATTTCCATCAAAAACTGCCCCATCAAAACTGCCCCATCAAAACTGCCCCATCAAATTGCCCCCCATCAAAACTGCCCCATCAAATTGCCCCATCAAAACTGCCCCATCATATTGCCCCATCAAAACTGCCCCATCAAAAATGCCCCATCAAAACTGCCCCCATCAAAACTGCCCCATCAAAACTGCCCCCATCAAAACTGCCCCATCATATTGCCCCCATCAAAACTGCCCCATCAAATTGCCCCATCAAAACTGCCCCATCATATTGCCCCCATCAAAACTGCCCACCTCAAAAACTTGCCCCCATCAAAACTGCCCCATCAAAACTGCCCCATCAAAACTGCCCCATCAAAACTGCCCCATCAAAACTTGCCCCATCAAAACTGCCCCATCATAAACTGCCCCCATCAAAACTGCCCCATCAAAATTGCCCCATCAAAATTGCCCCATCAAAATTGCCCCATCAAAATTGCCCCATCAAAACTGCCCCCATCAAAAACTGCCCATCATATTGCCCCATCAAAACTGCCCCATCAAAAATTGCCCCAAACTCAAAACTGCCCCATCAAAAACTGCCCCCATCAAAACTGCCCCATCAAAAAACTGCCCCATCAAAATTGCCCCATCAAAACTGCCCCATCAAAATTGCCCCCATCAAAACTGCCCCATCAAAACTGCCCCATCAAAACTGCCCCCATTGCCCCATCAAATTGCCCCATCAAATTGCCCCATCATATTGCCCCATCAAATTGCCCCATCAAAACTGCCCCATCATAATTGCCCCATCAAAACTGCCCCATCATATTGCCCCCATCAAAAACTGCCCCATCCCCCCATCATCAAAACTGCCCCATCAAAACTGCCCCATTGCAAAACTGCCCCATCAAAATTGCCCCATCAAATTGCCCCATCAAAAATTGCCCCATCAAAAAACTTGCCCCATCAAAACTGCCCCATCAAAACTGCCCCATCAAAACTGCCCCATCAAAATTGCCCCATCAAACTGCCCCCATCAAAACTGCCCCATCAAAAACTGCCCCATCAATTGCCCCCATCAAAACTGCCCCATCAAAATTGCCCCATCAAAACTGCCCCATCATATTGCCCCCAAAACCCCCATCAAAACTGCCCCATCAAAATTGCCCCATCAAAATTGCCCCATCCATCAATTGCCCCATCAAAACTGCCCCATCAAATTGCCCAATCAAAACTGCCCCATCAAAACTGCCCCATCAAAATGCCCCATCAATTGCCCCATCAAAACTTGCCCCATCATCAAAACTGCCCATCAAAACTATTGCCCCATCAAAACTGCCCCCATCAAAATGCCCCATCAAAATTGCCCCATCATATTGCCCCATCAAAACTGCCCCATCAAAACTAATCAAAACTGCCCCATCAAAACTGCCCCATCAAAACTGCCCCATCAAAACTGCCCCATCAAAAACTGCCCCATCAAACTTGCCCCATCAAATTGCCCCATCATATTGCCCCATCAAAACTGCCCCATCAAAATTGCCCCATCAAAACTGCCCCATCAAAATTGCCCCATCAAAACTGCCCCATCAAAACTGCCCATCAAATTGCCCCATCAAAACTGCCCCATCAAAAATTGCCCCCCATCAAAACGCCCCCATCAATTGCCCCATCAAAAATACTGCCCCATCAAAACCATCATGCCCCATCAAAATGCCCCATCAAAAATTGCCCCATCAAAATGCCCCATCAAAACTGCCCCATCAAAATTGCCCCATCAAAACTTGCCCCCATCAAAACTGCCCCATCAAAAACTGCCCCCATCAAAATGCCCCATCAAAATGCCCCATCAAAACTGCCCCATCAAAACTGCCCCCATCATCCCCATCAAAACTGCCCCATCAATATTGCCCCCATCAAAACTGCATCAAAAAACTGCCCCCCCATCAAAAAACTGCCCCATCAAAACTGCCCCCATCAAAAACTGCCCCACATCAAAACGCCCCCATTTGCTGCCCCCATCAAAACTGCCCCATCAATTGCCCCATCAAAACTGCCCCATCAAAATTGCCCCATCAAAACTGCCCCATCAAAACTGCCCCATCAAAACTGCCCCATCAAAACTGCCCCATCAAAAACTGCCCCATCAAATTGCCCCATCAAAACTGCCCCCATCAAAACTGCCCCATCAAAATTGCCCCATCAAAACTGCCCCCATCATATTGCCCCCATCAAAACTGCCCCATCAAAACTGCCCCATCAAAACTGCCCCATCAAAACTTGCCATCAAATTGCCCCATCAAAACTTGCCCCATCATCAATTGCTGCCCCATGCAAAATTGCCCCCATCAAATTGCCCCATCAAAACTGCCCCATCATATTGCCCCCATCAAAACTGCCCCATCAAAACTGCCCCATCAAAAATGCCCCCATCAAAACTGCCCCATCAAAATTGCCCCATCAAAACTGCCCCATCAAAACTGCCCCATCAAAATTGCCCCCATCAAAATTTGCCCCATCATTTGCCCCATCAAAACTGCCCCATCATATTGCCCCATCAAAACTGCCCCATCAAAAAACTGCCCCATCCAAAAACTGCCCCATCAAATTGCCCCATCAAAACTGCCCCATCAAATTGCCCCATCAAAACTGCCCCATCATCAAAACTGGCCCCCATCAAAATTGCCCCATCAAAACTGCCCCATCAAAATTGCCCCATCAAAACTGCCCCATCAATTGCCCCCCATCAAAATGCCCCATCATAAACTGCCCCATCAAAACTGCCCCATCATAAAACTGCCCCATCAAAATGCCCCATCAAAACTGCCCCATCATCAAAAAACTGCCCCATCAAAACTGCCCCATCAAAACTGCCCCATCAAAATTGCCCCATCAAAACTGCCCCATCAAATTGCCCCCATCAAAACTTGCCCCCATCTCAAAACTGCCCCATCAAAACTGCCCCATCAAAATGCCCCATCAAAACTGCCCCATCAAAACTGCCCCATCAAAACTGCCCCATATTGCCCATCATCAAAACTGCCCCATCATATTGCCCCATCAAAAACTGCCCCCATCAAAAACTGCCCCATCAAAACTGCCCCATCAAATTGCCCCCATCAAAAAAACTGCCCCATCATAAACTGCCCCATCAAAACTGCCCCATCAATTGCCCCATCAAAACTGCCCCATCAAAACTTGCCCCATCAAACTGCCCATCATCCCCATCAATTGCCCCCATCAAATTTGCCCCATCAAAACTGCCATCAAAACTGCCCCATCAAATTGCCCCATTCAAAACCCCCCCATCAAAACTGCCCCATCAAAATTTGCCCCATCAAAACTGCCCCATCAAAACTGCCCCATCAAAAACTGCCCCATCAAAATTGCCCCATCAAAACTGCCCCATCAAAACTTGCCCCATCAAAATGCCCCATCAAATTGCCCCATCCCCCCATCAAAAATGCCCCATCAAATTGCCCCATCAAAATGCCCCCATCAAAAATGCCCCATCAAAAATTGCCCCCCATCAAATTGCCCCATCAAAATTGCCCCATCAAAACTGCCCCATCAAAACTGCCCCATCAAAACTTGCCCCATCAAAAAATGCCCCCATCATCAAAACTGCCCCATCAAATACTGCCCATCAAAACTGCCCCATCAAAACTGCCCCATCAAAATTGCCCCATCAAAACTGCCCCATCAAAACTGCCCCAATCAAAACCCCATCAAAACTGCCCCATCAAAACTGCCCCATCAAAAAACTGCCCCCATCAAAATTGCCCCCATCAAAATTGCCCCATCAAAACTTGCCCCATCAAAAAAACTGCCCCATCAAAATTGCCCCCAAATTGCCCCCATCAAAACTGCCCCATCAAAATTGCCCCATCAAAACTGCCCCATCAAAACTGCCCCATCAAAACTTGCCCCATCAAAACTTGCCCCATCAAAACTGCCACCATCAAACTGCCCCCATCAAAACTGCCCCATCAAAACTGCCCCATCAATTGCCCCATCAAAAACCCCTGCCCCATCAAAAATGCCCCATCAAAACTGCCCCATCAATTGCCCCCATCAAAACTGCCCCATCAAAACTGCCCCATCAAAACTGCCCCATCAAAAACTGCCCCATCAAAACTGCCCCATCAAAAATTGCCCCATCAAAATACCCCATGCCCCATCAAAACTGCCCCCATCAAAACTGCCCCATCATCAAATTGCCCCATCAAAACTGCCCCATCAAAACTGCCCCATCAAAACTGCCCCATCAAATTGCCCCATCAAAACTTGCCCCATCATATTGCCCCATCAAAACTGCCCCATCAAAACTTGCCCCATCAAATTGCCCCCATCAAAACTGCCCCATCATATTGCCCCATCAAAACTGCCCCCATCAAAACTGCCCCATCAAAATGCCCCCATCAAAACTGCCCCATCAAAATTGCCCCCATCAAAACTGCCCCATCATATTGCCCCATCAAAACTGCCCCATCAAATTGCCCCCATCAAAATGCCCCCATCAAAACTGCCCCATCAAAAATTGCCCCCATCAAAACTGCCCCATCAAAAAATGCCCCCCCCATCAAAACTGCCCCATCCCCATCAAAACTGCCCCATCAAAACTGCCCCATCAAAACTGCCCCATCAAAACTGCCCCCCCATCAAAACTGCCCCATCAAAATTGCCCCATCATCAAACTGCCCCATCAAAACTGCCCCATCATAATTGCCCCATCAAAACTGCCCCATCAAAATTGCCCCCATCAAAATGCCCCATCAAAACTGCCCCATCAAAACTGCCCCATCAAAATGCCCCATCAAATTGCCCATCATCATCAAACTGCCCCATCAAAACTGCCCCATCAAAATGCCCCATCAAAATACTGCCCCATCAAAATGCCCCATCAAAACTTGCCCCCATCAAAACAAAAAAACTGCCCCCATCAAAATTGCCCCATCAAAAAACTGCCCCATCAAATTGCCCCATCATCAAAACTGCCCCCATCAAATTGCCCCATCAAAACTGCCCCCATCAAAACTGCCCCATCAAATTGCCCCATCAAAACTGCCCCCATCATAAAACTGCCCCATCAAAACTGCCCCATCAAAAACTTGCCCCAAAATTGCCCCATCAAATTGCCCCATCAAAACTGCCCCATCATCAAAACTGCCCCATCAAAACTGCCCCATCAAAACTGCCCCATCAAAACTGCCCCATCAAAATTGCCCCATCAAAACTGCCCCATCAAAAAAACTGCCCCATCAAAATTGCCCCATCAAAACTGCCCCATCAAATTGCCCCATCAAAACTTGCCCCATCAAAACTGCCCCATCAAAAAATGCCCATCAAAACTGCCCCATCAAAACTGCCCCATCAAATGCCCCCATCAAAATTGCCCCATCAAAACTGCCCAAAATGCCCCATTGCCCATCAAAACTGCCCCATCATCATTGCCCCATCAAAACTGCCCCATCAAAATTGCCCCATCAAAAATTGCCCCATCAAAACTGCCCCATCAAAATTGCCCCCATCAAAACTGCCCCATCAAATTGCCCCATCAAAATTGCCCCATCAAAACTGCCCCATCAAACTGCCCCCATCAAAATCAAAACTGCCCCATCAAAATGCCCCCATCAAAACTGCCCCATCAAAACTGCCCCATCAAAAAACTGCCCCATCAAAACTTGCCCCATCCCAAATTGCTGCCCCATCAAAACTGCCCCATCAAAACTGCCCCATCAAAATTGCCCCCATCAAAACTGCCCCATCAAACTGCCCCATCAAAAATTTGCCCCCATCAAAACTGCCCCATCATAATTGCCCCATCAAATTGCCCCATCAAAATTGCCCCCCATCAAAAATTGCCCCATCAAAAAATTGCCCCATCAAAATGCCCCATCAAATTGCTGCCCCATCAAAAATGCCCATCCCCCCATCAAAACTGCCCCATCAAAACTGCCCCATCCCCCCATCAAAACTGCCCATCAAAACTGCCCCATCAAACTGCCCCATCATATTGCCCCCATCAAAACTGCCCCCATCATAATGCCCCCATCAAAACTGCCCCATCAAAATTGCCCCATCAAAACAAAACTGCCCCATCAAAATTGCCCCATCAAAAACTGCCCCATCATCATCAAAACTTGCCCCATCAAAACTGCCCCATCAAAACTGCCCCATCATCAAAACTGCCCCATCAAAACTTGCCCCATCAAAAAACTTGCCCCATCAAAATTGCCCCATCAAAATGCCCCATCAAAAACTGCCCCATCAAAACTGCCCCATCAAAAAAATTGCCCCATCAAAACTGCCCATCAAAACTGCCCATCAAAACTGCCCCATCAAAATTGCCCCCATCAAAACTGCCCCATCAAAAACTTGCCCCATCAAAACTGCCCCATCAAAACTGCCCCATCAAAACTGCCCCATCAAATTGCCCCATCAAAACTGCCCCATCCCCCATCAAAATTGCCCCATCAAAACTGCCCCATCAAAAACTGCCCCATCAAAAAAACTGCCCCATCAAAAACTGCCCCCATCAAAAACTGCCCCATCAAAAATTGCCCCCCATCAAAACTGCCCCATCAAATTGCCCCATCAAAACTGCCCCATCAAAACTTGCCCCATCAAAACTGCCCATCAAAACTGCCCCCATCAAAAACTTGCCCCATCAAAAACTTGCCCCATCAAAAACTGCCCCATCAAAATTGCCCCATCAAAATGCCCCATCAAAACTGCCCCATCAAAACTGCCCATATCAAAACTGCCCCATCAAAAAACTGCCCCATCAAAACTGCCCCCATCAAAAACTGCCCCATCAAAACTGCCCCATCATAAAACTGCCCCCATCAAAACTGCCCCATCAAAAATTGCCCCATCAAAACTGCCCCATCAAAATGCCCCATCAAAACTGCCCCATCAAAACTGCCCCATCAAATGCCCCATCAAAACTGCCAAAAAAATGCCCCATCATAAATTGCACAAAAAACTGCCCCATCAAATACTGCCCCCATCAAAACTGCCCCATCAAAACTGCCCCCATCAAAAATGCCCCCATCAAAACTGCCCCATCATATTGCCCCATCAAAACTGCCCCATCATATTGCCCCATCAAAACTGCCCCATCAAAATATTGCCCCATCAAAACTGCCCCATCAAAATGCCCCCATCAAAACTGCCCCCATCAAAACTGCCCCCATCATCAAAATTGCCCCATCAAAACTGCCCCATCAAAATTGCCCCATCAAAAAACTGCCCCATCAAATTGCCCCATCAAAACTGCCCCATCAAAATGCCCCATCAAAACTGCCCCATCAAAACTTGCCCCATCAAAACTGCCCCATCATATTGCCCCCCCATCAAAACTGCCCCATCAAATTGCCCCATCAAAATGCCCCATCAATCAAAACTGCCCCCATCAAAACTGCCCCATCAAAACTGCCCCATCATCATATTGCCCCATCAAAACTGCCCCATCAAACTGCCCCATCAAAACTGCCCATCATCAAATTGCCCCCATCAAAAACTTGCCCCATCAAAACTGCCCCATCAAAAATGCCCCATCAAAACTGCCCCATAAATGCCCCATCATAAAACTGCCCCATCAAATTGCCCCATCAAAACTGCCCCCATCAAAACTGCCCCATCAAAAAAACTGCCCCATCAATATTGCCATCAAAACTGCCCCATCATATTGCCCCCATCAAAACTGCCCCAAAACTGCCCCATCAAAATTGCCCCATCAAAACTGCCCCATCAAATTGCCCCCATCAAAATGCCCCATCAAAACTGCCCCATCAAAACCCCCCATCAAAAACTGCCCCATCAAAACTGCCATCAAAATTGCCCCATCAAAAAAACTGCCCCATCAAAACTGCCCCATCAAATTGCCCCATCAAAACTGCCCCCATCAAAAATTTGCCCCATCAAACTGCCCCATCAAAATGCCCCATCAATGCTGCCCCCATCAAAACTGCCCCATCAAAATTGCCCCATCAAAACTGCCCCATCAAATTTGCCCCATCATCAATTGCCCCCATCAAAACTGCCCCATCAAAATTGCCCCATCAAAACTGCCCCATCAAAACTGCCCCATCAAAACTGCCCCATCAAAACTGCCCCCCATCAAAACTGCCCCATCAATATGCCCCCCCATCAAAAACTGCCCCATCAAATTGCCCCATCAAAATGCCCCCATCAAAATATTGCCCCATCCCCATCAAATTGCCCCATCAAAACTGCCCCATCAAAAAACTGCAAATTGACCATCAAAACTGCCCCCATCAAAATTGCCCCATCAAAACTGCCCCCCATCAAATTGCCCCCCATCAAAACTGCCACATCATAAACTGCCCCCATCAAAACTGCCCCATCAAAACTGCCCCATCAAAACTGCCCCATCATATTGCCCCATCAAAACTGCCCCATCAAAACTGCCCCATCAAAAAATCAAAACTGCCCCATCAAATTGCCCCATCAAAACTGCCCCCATCAAAATTGCCCCCCCAAAAACTGCCCCATCAAATTGCCCCCATCAAAACTGCCCCATCAAAACTTGCCCCATCAAAACTGCCCCCATCAAATTGCCCCATCAAAATTGCATCAAAACTGCCCCATCATATTGCCCCATCAAAACTGCCCCATCAAATTGCCCCATCAAAAACTGCCCCATCAAAACTTGCCCCATCAAAACTTGCCCCATCAAAACTGCCCCATCAAAACTGCCCCATCATTGCCCCATCAAAAACTGCCCCATCAAAACTGCCCCATCAAAACTGCCCCATCAAAATTGCCCCCATCAAAACTGCCCCATCAAAAATTGCCCCATCAAAAAAACTGCCCCCATCAAATTGCCCCATCAAAATGCCCCATCAAAACTGCCCCCATCAAAATTGCCCCAAACTGCAAAAAATGCCCCATCAAAAACTATTGCCCCCATCAAAAATGCCCCATCAAAATTGCCCCATCAAAACTGCCCCCATCATAAAATGCCCCATCAAAAACTGCCCCATCAAAACTGCCCCATCAAAACTTTGCCCCATCAAAACTGCCCCATCAAAACTGCCCCATCAAAACTGCCCCATCAAAACTGCCCCATCAATTGCCCCCCATCAAAACTGCCCCCATCAAAACTTGCCCCATCAAAATTGCCCCCATCAAAAAACTGCCCCATCATATTGCCCCATCAAAACTGCCCCATCAAAATGCCCCATCAAAACTTGCCCCATCAAAATTGCCCCCATCAAAACTGCCCATCAAAACTGCCCCCATCAAAACTGCCCCCATCAAAACTGCCCCATCAAAACTGCCCCATCAAAAAAAACTGCCCCCATCAAAACTGCCCCATCAAAACTGCCCCATCAAAAACTGCCCCATCAAAACTGCCCCCATCAAAATTGCCCATCAAAAAATGCCCCATCAAAACTGCCCCATCAAATTGCCCCATCAAAACTGCCCCATCAAAAACTTGCCCCATCAAAACTGCCCCATCAAAAATTGCCCCATCAAAACTGCCCCATCATATTGCCCCATCAAAACTGCCCCATCAAAACTTGCCCCATCAAAATTGCCCCATCATCAAAATTGCCCCATCAAAATTGCCCCATCAAAACTGCCCCATCAAATTGCCCCCATCAAAAATGCCCCATCATATTGCCCCATCAAAATTGCCCCATCAAAACCCCCCCATCAAAACTGCCCCATCAAATTGCCCCCCATCAAAACTGCCCCATCAAACTGCCCCATCAAAACTTGCCCCATCAAAAAATGCCCCATCAAAACTGCCCCATCAAAACTGCCCCATCAAATTGCCCCATCAAACTTGCCCCATCAAAACTGCCCCATCAAAATTGCCCCATCAAAACTTGCCCCCATCAAATTGCCCCCATCAAAAACTGCCCCATCAAAATTGCCCATCAAAATCATATTGCCCCATCAAAACTGCCCCATCAAAATTGCCCATCAAAACTGCCCCCCATCATAAAACTGCCCCATCAAAACTGCCCCCATCAAATTGCCCCATCAAAACTGCCCCATCATATTGCCCCATCAAAACTGCCCCATCAAATTGCCCCATCAAAACTGCCCCCATCAAAAACTGCCCCATCAAAACTGCCCCATCAAAACTGCCCCATCAAAATTGCCCCATCAAAACTGGCCCCATCAAAACTGCCCCATCAAAACTTGCCCCATCAAAACTGCCCCATCAAAACTGCCCCCATCAAAACTGCCCCATCAAAACTTGCCCCATCATAAAAAATGCCCCATCAAAATTGCCCCCCATCAAAACTGCCCCATCATCAAAATTGCCCCATCAAAACTGCCCCATCAAAACTGCCCCATCAAAATGCCCCATCAAAACTGCCCCATCAAATTGCCCAATATTGCCCCATCAAAATTGCCCCCCATCAAATTGCCCCATCAAAACTGCCCCATCATATTGCCCCATCAAAACTGCCCCATCAAATTGCCCCCCCATCAAAACTGCCCCATCAAAATTGCCCCATCAAAAAATGCCCATCATATTGCCCCCATCAAAACTGCCCCATCAATTGCCCCATCAAAACTGCCCCATCAAAACTTGCCCCATCAAAACTGCCCCCATCAAAACTGCCCCCATCAAAACTGCCCCATCAAAACTGCCCCATCAAAACTGCCCCATCAAAATTGCCCCATCAAAACTGCCCCATTCATAAAACTGCCCCCATCAAAACTGCCCCATCATAAAACTGCCCCATCAAAATTGCCCCATCAAAATTGCCCCATCAAAACTGCCCCATCAAATTGCCCCATCAAATTGCCCCATCAAAACTGCCCCATCAAAATTGCCCCATCAAAACTGCCCCATCAAAACTGCCCGCCCCCCATCAAATTGCTACCCCCATCAAAACTGCCCCATCAAAACTGCCCCATCAAAACTGCCCCATCAAAACTGCCCCATCAATGCCACCATCAAAATTGCCCCATCAAAACTGCCCCCATGCCCCCATCAAAACTGCCCCATCAAATTGCCCCCATCAAAACTGCCCCCATCAAAACTGCCCCATCAAAATTGCCCCATCAAATTGCCCCATCATCCCATCAAAACTCCCCATCAAAATTGCCCCATCAAAACTGCCCCATCAAAATTGCCCCATCAAAACTGCCCCATCAAAACTGCCCCATCAAAATGCCCCATCATAATTGCCCCCATCAAAACTGCCCCATCATATTGCCCCCATCAAAACTGCCCCATCAAAACTGCCCCATCAAAACTGCCCCATCAAATTGCCCCATCAAAACTGCCCCATCAAATTGCCCCATCAAAACTGCCCCATCATAAACTGCCCCATCAAAACTGCCCCATCATAACTGCCCCATCAAAACTGCCCCATCAAATTGCCCCCATCAAAAAAACTGCCCCCATCATAAATTGCCCATCAAAACTGCCCCATCATCATATTGCCCCATCAAAAACTGCCCCATCAAATTGCCCATCAAAACTTGCCCCATCAAAACTGCCCCATCAAAATTGCCCCATCAAAACTGCCCCATCATATTGCCCCATCAAAACTGCCCCATCAAAAATTGCCCCATCAAAACTGCCCCATCAAAACTGCCCCATCAAATTGCCCCCATCAAAACTGCCCCATCATATTGCCCCATCAAAACAAAACTGCCCCATCAAATTGCCCCCATCAAAACTGCCCCATCAAATTGCCCCATCAAAACTGCCCCATCAAAAAACTGCCCCATCAAAACTTGCCCCATCAAAACTGCCCCATCAAAACTGCCCCATTGCCCCCATCAAAACTGCCCCATCAAAATTGCCCCATCAAAACTGCCCCATCAAATCAAAAAACTGCCCCATCAAACTGCCCCATCAAAACTGCCCCATCAAAACTGCCCCATCATCAAAACTGCCCCATCAAAACTGCCCCCATCAAAACTGCCCCATCAAAACTGCCCCATCAAAACTGCCCCATCAAAACTGCCCCATCAAATTGCCCCATCAAAACGCCCCCATCAAATTGCCCCATCAAAACTGCCCCATCAAAACTGCCCCAATATTGCCCCATCAAAAACTGCCCCATCAAAATTGCCCCATCAAAACTGCCCATCAAAAAACTGCCCCATCAAAACTGCCCCATCAAAAACTGCCCCATCAAAATTGCCCCATCAAAATTGCCCCATCAAAACTGCCCCATTCATATTGCCCCCATCAAAACTGCCCCATCATATTGCCCCCATCAAATTGCCCCATCAAATTGCCCCATCAAAACTGCCCCATCATATTGCCCCATCAAAACTGCCCCATCAAATTGCCCCCATCAAAATGCCCCATCAAAACTTGCCCCATCATCAAAAAAATTCCCCATCAAAAACTGCCCCATCAAAACTGCCCCATCAAATTGCCCCATCAAAACTGCCCCATCAAATTGCCCCATCCATCAAAACTGCCCCATCAAAATTGCCCCATCAAAACTGCCCCATCAAAACTGCCCATCAAAATTGCCCCATCAAAATGCCCCATCAAAACTGCCCCATCATATTGCCCCCCATCAAAACTGCCCCATCAAAATGCCCCATCCCCATCAAATTGCCCCATCATAATTGCCCCATCATCAAATTGCCCCCATCAAAATTGCCCCATCAAAAATGCCCCATCAAATTGCCCCATCAAAACTGCCCCATCATATTGCCCCATCAAAACTGCCCCATCAATTGCCACCATCAAAACTGCCCCATCATATTGCCCCATCAAAAAAACATCAAAATATGCCCCATCATATTGCCCCATCAAAACTGCCCCCATCATATTGCCCCATCAAAACGGCCCCCATCAAAAACTGCCCCATGCCCCATCAAAACTGCCCCATCAAAACTGCCCCATCAAATTGCCCCATCAAAACTGCCCCATCAAATTGCCCCCATCAAAACTGCCCCATCATATTTGCCCCATCAAAACTGCCCCATCATATTGCCCCATCAAAACTGCCCCATCATAAATGCCCCCATCAAAACTGCCCCATCAAATTGCCCCATCAAAACTTGCCCCATCAAAACTGCCCCATCAAAACTGCCCCATCAAAATTGCCCCATCAAAACTGCCCCATCATAATTGCCCCCATCAAAACTGCCCCATCATAAACTGCCCCATCAAAACTGCCCCATCATATTGCCCCATCAAAACTGCCCCATCATATTGCCCCATCAAAACTGCCCCATCAAATTGCCCCATCAAAATTGCCCCATCAAAACTGCCCCATCATATTGCCCCATCAAAACATGCCCATCAAAACTGCCCCATCAAATTGCCCCATCAAAACGC